>JADLZK010009831.1:0-233057 GCA_015847255.1 Hyparrhenia diplandra
CTCGACCTGCTCCGCAGTCGCCGCCGCCTCCAGCTCCGCCTCCTCCCTCCGTGAAATGGGCTTCCTCCGCGCCGCGCCGGCCCCAGCGCTGCAGCTCTGCTTCGAGTAATCCTCGCTTCTCCCTCCTGCACTTGTTTTTTCTGTTTTGGTTTGGGTCTGTTAATTTGTGTTTCGTCCTCTCCCGTCTCAGTTATACAGTGTTTCCACTGCTCCTGCTCCTGGATGCGGCGGTGCAGTGCAGGAAGCAAGGCAATGCGCTGCAGGGTGCAGGGGGATTGATATCAGTGATGCCGTCGCCGAAGTTGGTCTGACCTGTCTTGAGGTCCTTCTCACCAGTGCCGCCTCACCTCGGTCAATCAGGTCACCCGCTTATTCTACTTATCTCATGGATCCCTTAGCTACAGTCCACCAGCTAGCTGCTTTACTGAAAACCTGACTCCGCAGTGTGACTAACTGGTACTTCTTTCAGTAGTTTATTTTGGGTTAGTTGAGGACGGTATGAAATGAACTAGTACTTGTTTCAACAGTTGATTCCGGGTCACTTGAGGGCGGTATGAAATGAATTAGTCCCACAGTGTGGTTTCTGTTTGTAACTCTTGCTGTTCTTTCTCCTTTTCCTTCTCTAGATGGTAGCAATGCTGAAAAAGTTGACTTCCGGGCTATGTCACCTTCAGAGGCTTCAGAGGAATCGCAATTATAAGATGCTTCAGGGCCTTGGTTTGTGCCACAGCCATGCTCGGACAATTTTGTTCTTGCAAACAAGGAACAGTGTTGCCTACAACCCCAGCTACAGGCTAAGCAGGCTTGGAGAGAGATTGGAAGTGTAGTCCGGCTTCAAATTACTTCCCGGCACAGCGTGAGGAGTGCTTGCTTGTATTTCTCTGTCGCAAAATGCTTCATCAGGCCGTGAGGGACATTGGCTCTCACTTCTGGCTACAAGTATGCGGCCATTCCTGAATATGTAGTATGTGTATCCTATTTGTTCTTGGGTGGCACAGTTTCACTCTGGATTTTTGCTTTCTTTTGTCTAAGTGAAAGGTAATCAGAATCCTGGAGGGCTGGGCAAGCGCGTGCACCGTCGCGTGCAGATGTTAGGGAAGGAAGCATTGCAAACTACTCTTATGCGATTCTTATTGGCAAGGTAAGTAAGATACATACGCCAAAGCTCCCGCGGATGCATCAGGCAGAAAATGATACATTGAGGGCATATGAGGATCCCTGAGCATTACCAAGCAGGTTGCGTTTTATGCATGCTAGTGCAGTTGATAGTAGTAGTGTAGTGTACCTTAGTTCTTAAACCTTGATATCCTTTCTCAAATTACTGAAAATGTAGTTTTCGCGGATTCTGGATCTTTAGTTGTTGCAAACTTCTCGAAGTTCTTCTGTCCAGCCTTGGTTAATTAATTAATCTTGCCACAGAATGCCTTGAACTCTGACTCATGCCTCGTGTAGTGTGGAGTTTGAATAGTTAGTTGTGGGATTGGTCGGCTCTATGGGCCTCACTACTTATCAATACTTGCCTTATATGTTCGCTAAGGTTATTTATTCCTACTGCTGCATATAGGCGTATATAATAATATCTTCTATTGCTCAAAGGGAATCAGCCTTGTATTTGATGCGTGCTGTACGCACTAGCACCTTTCTTTTGGCGCATATTACTTTCTTGTTGCATGATGAAGGTGTTTTTCAGTAGTTTTATTTATTATTGCAGCATACTCTTATGCTTAGACTTATTCCTTTTCTTTGCCCACATTATGCCTACAGCACTCATTTACCTCGTTTTCTTCTTGTCAGGTAGGCTCTGCAAGGATGCACTTGCCTTTTTCCTTCCTGGAATTGTCAGTCGCCTTTGGGAAGGTTCTGCGGCTACAACCAAGACTATGATTAGTGGTGCTGCTGGGAGTTCTTTCTTTGAGCATTGAACAACAGTGCTTTCATTCTTGGATTGACTGAGGCTCTGCGATGATAGTCCTAAATGACGTAGGAAAAATCTTGAGTGCTCTCTGGTAGAGCACATGAATCGAGAATTCATTCTCATTCTCGCGTGGCATGCGTTCAACTGAGCATGTATTGCAGATGCTTCTCGCCAGTTACCAACTCAAAACTTTATCGGTACGCACTGATAGAGCTAGCGAGCGAGACTCACAGATGACTTCTATCTCCAATGTCAATACAATTCCTCTCTTTGCTGATAGAAAAGCACTATCATGCATGACGCTGTGACTTTCTCCAAAAATGGTGCTTTGAGGAAACAAGTAATAATGTTGATAAATCGCTTTGTGCCACATTCCCACATGTATGTAAGTTTTGTTTGGTTATCATACAGTAGTAACAATGTGCCCTGTTCCGAACATGGGAATTGTTCCTCTCTGTTCCTGCGCTTTTTCCTAAGTGAAACTGAACTGCTCCCGGGAAATTCGACGCCAAATTCCTGCGTTCCAAACGCCCAGATTCTTTTAAGTTGGCTTTGGGATTATTATATCTATATGCAGCTTGCTATTCATTCATCCTGGAGAAGTGTGAGTGAAAGTCGGTGGTTAGTGGTGTAAAAGGGCTTTTGTCTAGTTGTGGTTCTTACATTAAAAAGGAATCCAAGATGCTACTTTTGGTATGTGAACTTTTGAAGTATGTTACCTTTTGAGAACAGAAAGCTAGAAAGTATGTACACATAGTTACAACGTGCTGTCATCATAGCCGCATGCATTTTGACTCTCAGTTTTGAAATTGATTTACCATGCATATGTTAGCCTTTTGTATCGTTCCTTGCGCTTGACCCAAATGCTATATTTATTTTTATTTTGTACTTATTGCTCGCGAGGAAATGCTTATGTAAGTGTTTTGGCATGTGATGATGCTGCAGCTGTGTCCCGCGTGCCGCACTAAGATGCTTTGATTATCTTTTCAACCAGGGCCACAATCTGTAAAACTAGAAAAATGAGATTTCCTCATACCTTTTGCTAGGTCTTCGCGCTACTTTTTATTTCTGAAACAGCTAAAATTCTGATGATGTGCCTGTGAAAGCTAAAAGTTTTAACCGTGATATTTAGCAGTGCTGGCTGTGAAAGGCTACCGCAGGTGGCAGCTTGAAGCGAGTGAGACAAATCACGACTTTCACATGCTAGCCGTTAAGTTGGCTCTGACCTTTATGCCGGCCCTTCGTCGCTTCCTGAGAGAAATCATCTTCACCGCTTTCTCCTCGTAGAGTCTCACTCTCTCCTTGGACGCTCTGGACTTTTCTCTTAAATAGATATATGATTCCCTTTGCTGACTTTTAATTTAATTCCCTTGTGTGTATCTCGTCATTTGTCTGTTGACTTTGAAATTGATTACCTCTTTGCAGGTTATTGCCGCCAAGCTTTCTTTGATTGTTTGAGTTTCTATGCATAGGTCATAGCTCTCTACAGTTTTCTTGGTTCCATGGACAAGCTTAATTGTATCGTCATCATCCATTGCATCTCTATTCAGTTGCTGAGTTGAAGAGTGGTGCCTCATACTAAAAGATAGCAACTAACAAATCTCTGCATGCCATTTCAACATCTGCAGCCTCCAAAATATCTGTTAATATCCATGATAATGCTTTTTGCCAAATGCATTACTTGGTACAGAGTGCTGGAAATATGAGTTGCCCCATGTGCTCTCCATGGTTTTCTCTCTCATGCCGTGCAGTCAGAAGCTTACGTGATTCTCGTGCTGGAATACTAGACTCGCTGCATACTATCAACAACTTTCAGGTACCTTGTGAATTACTTTGCTAAGCTTAGATGTATGATTCATGGCTGCTCCACTTGTCGACATTACTTTAATCCATACATTCTTTTGTGAGGAAGCGAGCGATACCGCTTTTATGCTGTAATTCATCAGCTCACTCATATTTATTTGTTTATTGATGCTAGAACGGAACTGCTGCATCCTTACTCTTTCTTGTTGATATTCCTGCTCGACTCCATTTAGGAGGTTGAGCACTGAGCTGAGAGACAAAAGATATTTTACAAAGATGGTCTGCAGCGTGGTACATGAAAAGTGCTGGACAAACAATACTGCCAAGCAAGTTCATCTGTCTCGCATGCTCAATGAGCTCATGTATGGTTTGTCAGGTCGCTATCCCTTTGGTATGTGCCAACTTTTTCGAACAACAGATCAACACACAGATGTCAAGGACAGTTTGTCAGAAAATCAACTGCTTGCTTGTGTTGAAATCATAATGGAGTTACTAATGAAAAGAAACGCAGGGGGCTTTAATGAACAAAAGGGCTCTAAAAGACAACATTCTTTTCATTGCATACGGCAGTATTCTGCATGAATATGTATCACCAGAAGTCTGGGATCTTCCAACAGAGAAGGACACTGAGCTAGGCTGCTTTCGATAGAGTTTGAATTCTTTGCCATTGCACTTCTACGCGATACAAATCTCGCGCTGCACACGTAATAGTGGATAATGTTGATTCATAAATTATATCTGTTTCTACTTTTCTTTTCTACTCTATTTTAACGTATATCCATTTGGAATATATCCTGTCTGCTCAAGTTTTTAGTTTGTTGTTTTAGGTAGTTCTTGAAGGAATTGGAGTCTTGGGTGTTCTTCTTGGTCAAGATTTTGCACTTAGTGGGTTTTATGCACTCTTTCCCCTTTTATCTTCTGCTTCGCGGAACTTATCAGCTCTAGTGCTCGAGATAAGAACTCGCGCCTGATGCTGTCCCTAAGAGCCCTTGCTACTGCTGGTGGTCATTGTTCGTAATATGTTGTCTTGGTTCATGCTATGATTTTTGTAATCATTATTTATAGTGTATTTAAAAAGTTTTCCTGCCTGTACAGGTTGGCTAAATTTGTTGTCGCTAATGCAGACTACATTATTGACTCTCTTTTGCAGGCAATTAGTGCCTACCTGACCTGAACCCCCATGTCCCTGATGTTCTTGCTTTCCATGCTGTGTTACATTGGTGCTTCTCGTGATATCTTACCATTCTTGGAAGAACTCGTATGATGTAGGATGGCTGTATTTTCTTTTTTAAGAAAAATTTTGCAATCCACAAAGCAGCTGCATCTGCCAACTCAGTACATTGGTGCCCACAACTATCCTTTTGAATTAGTTCACTTTTTATTTTTGAACTATTTATTTTTGCTATACAATGGGATATGACAAACCTAGATAGGGTGGTAGTGAATAAGGATTTCTTTAATACACGAAAGAAACCAAAAATTTGCAAGCAAGATACATATATGTGGTTTCATTACTGATACATTTAAATTCTTACAGATGCAAGCAGTTTCTTCTGAGCTAGAGGTTCTTGGTAGGCATGATCACCCACATTTAACTGTTCCATTTCTGAAGGTAGGTATTATTCTATACATACTTCACAGTGTTACACTTTGTTATGTTTGACTGAAATGAGATCTTTTCGAGCTTATGTGTGATTTATGTTGTCTTCGAGGTTATGACTTGCACGTATTGACACATTTAGCTTTAACATGAGTTCGCCAATTTTGATACTTTGCACAGCTGGGATCTAATTTTTATGGAGGCTTTACTATTATTCATCATTGACTCCACAAAGTTGGTGTGCTAGGACAATATTCAGTACTATGACTATTGGACAAGTCTTTCTAATAAAAATGGCTTGTTATCTTATCTCTTAATTAAATGAATACTCCCTCTGTTCCACATATTGTAAGTCTTTTTAGCATTTTTCTGGGGTCATTCTTCATTCTCAGTGCTAGATTTCATCGCACTGTTTCCAAACTACTTAGGTTTCCAATAGTAACTTGTGGGAAGTGAAATGAAAACAAGACCATGCAAATGCATACCTTCATTTTTACAGTTTCGCATAGGCTTACGTGATTTAAATGTTGGATGATGTTAGTGAAATGAAATGCTCCCAGTGGAGTTCGACTCAGTTTCCAATGCATGGGGATGGAATAAAAACGATCCTAGTGGAGGTTCACTCTGTTTCCAATGTGTTGGTAACTGTGTGCACTGGGTTTCATCTCTCTCTTCATAATTCCTGTGCCAAATCATTTAATGCAAATGAAACTCATCTAGACTGGCCTAAATCAAACTTCCCTAGCTTTTGACTCAGATCTATAGAAAAAGCTACAAGCATCTACAACATCAAAAGATCCATTAGATACATCATGAAATATATCTTTGATAATGTATTTGTTTGATGTTGTAGATGTTAACTATATTTTTCCATACAGTTGGTCAAATCTAGTCAAGTTTTGACTTAGGACATAGCTAAAATGACTTACAATTTGGGAACCAAGGGAGTCTATCGTAAGTCAACATCAACTAAAAATTCTATTCAATTCAAAAGTCAAATGCAGATATGGATAAACTATGGTAATATTTACATTGGTATGTGCAATATATCCATGGCAGTGTACCTCTTCCACCTCCATTTCTCTTTTATAAGGCGCAGTTTAGCAATGACACGAACTCCCCAAATTAGACTTTTAAACTTATGATAATTGGATGTATATTTATGTCATGGACCTAGGATCCGCGATGCATAGTGTCTTCTCCGTGTGAGGTTGTACTCCCCTACCGCAGCTTAGTTCTAGGGTAGCAGCCCTAGCCTTTGAGAGACATTGAGAGGAGGAGATTAGAAGATACTTGATTGTTTTCCAAAGTGCCGATTACGAGAATAGAAATAGCGCAGCCTCTACACTAACATGCGCCTCACACCCTCACACTAACATGCAGCTCACACTAGCATGAGTTCTAGGAATTGCTTTTATTAGCCACTTTCACACGCCCAGACTCAACCGCCGCTCGCCATGCTTACATGCAGCCCTTCCTTCGCCATGCTTGCGGCCCTTCCTTCTAACTTTCCTTCTAGCCACTCAACGCCCGCTCGCCCATCACGAGTAGCACACACCACCACCATGCCCATGACATCTCTCCTTCGGCCATGACCTAATGAGCGCCATAGACCTAAATGACACTAATTAAGGTTAAGCTGTCACATCTTGGCTTTACCTTCTTATTTAAGACTAAAATGCGAAAATAAAATTGGGAACTAAAATACGATAAATTTAGACTACAACTACCTGCCCTCGGATCCCATGGGAAAGAAGCGACGCTGATTAGCTTCGGATCTGATGCGCGCCGGGTTAGGACTGTAGCGACACAGTGTCGTCGCGGTGCTGACACCTCAACCGCGCGTGCGGCATAGGGACAACATAAAGTTGGCAGCCACTCAGCGCGTGCGGCGTTTGCTGCCTGCCTTGCGCCAGTCGGTAGCCGCGCGAGAGCCCCCATGCGACATTGCAGCCTTCAATTGGAGCCGCGGAGGTGTAGAGCTCAAGTGGCCGACCGCCAGCCTCGCTGCGATGAACGGAAAGCAGCATGCGAGCTTTTCGCGACGCCTCGCCGGCCAGCAGCCGCATGCTTGGCCAAGACAAGCCGCGCCGCGTGCGCATGACGCTCGCGATAGCGGCCGTTGGCCGAAGACCACGGCAAGGCGCTCACCCGCGAGCGCACTGCCCGGGCGAGCCGTGAACCCTGGCGGCCGCCGAAGCTCGCACTGACAGCCGGGTGTGCACGCAGCGGCTCGTGGTGCCGCACCGCGAATCCCGTCTCGCTCGCCAGGGCGTCTTGCGGCAGCTAGGCGTGCTCATGCTCGGACTACTCGGGGAGAAAGTGCGCACAACGGTCTGAGCATCATGGTGGCGATCCAGTCCTCTTGGAGGCGGCGCGTCCCATCCGCCATAGTGGCTAATCGTCAGCGTAGCGGTGATCCGAAGCGCGAGCACATACGGCTGCGGTGAAGTTTAGCGGCTACCGTGGCAGTGCCCTCATCCTAGACTTGGAGGGAGCGTAGCCGAGGGCATCATCTTCCGTGATGAGCGGAAGCCATCCACACCTTTTCTTCGCCATGATGCGCTCTCGACGGAAAGTATGACTCATAGCAGATGCTGATGAAGATGTGGGGGTCGGATTTTACCATTGTGGCGCTGAAAATCCGCGCTTACGGAACCGGGGCGGGCGCATCGCTGTGGACGTTTCGGTAAGCGGAGAGGGTGGTTTGCGGTGCGAGTGGCGTTCAGGTGGTGATGGTGAGCCGAAGCAGCGAGTAGGCGAGGATCGCCCGACTCGTGATACCACAAGCCGTCATGGACCTAGGATCCATGGCGATGAGTGTCTTCTCGTGAGGTTATACTCCTCTCACGCGCGAGGCTTAGTTCTAGGCAGCGGCCCTAGGCGCTTTGAGAGACATTGAGAGAGGAGATTAGAGATGCGAGTTGTTTTCCAAAGTGCCGATTCATGAGAATAGAAATAGCCAAGCCTCACACTAACATGCTGAGCCTCACACCCCTCCCACTACCAGGCGTACCTCACACTAGCATGCCGCGATTCTAGGGAGTGCTTTATTAGCACTCAACGCCGCTCGCTTCGGCAAATAACAAGCCGAAGCTCGCCCATGCGCATACATGCGTAGCCCTTCCTTCGCCATGCGTGGCGCTGCAGCTTCTTAGCCCTACTCAAGCCGGCTCGCCCCATCACGAGTGAGACGCACCACCATATCATGCCCATGACAATTTAATAGAAATCTAACCATATCAAGTTTGTATTATAATAATTAAAAATTGTTAGCCAAATAATTGGTCAAAAGATTTTTAAAAGTTTATATGTGTATGCGTCGATAAAAGAGAATGGACGGAGTAGTTGTATTTTTATTTGAGTAACTAATTTTTTCTATGTAGCCCCTTTTTGGTTATCCCAGGCAGTTTCTGAGATTTTCAAGGCATGTAGACATGAATCTACTTGTTTACCAGGCTGAGGCACAATCATTTTATTTGAAGATCAGTTCTGAGGGTCATGAAGTAGCTATGATCGAAAGAGAATGAAATCGCAGTGTAAATATCCGTATGGCTTGACATGACTCAGTTCTTGTTTTTATCAGTATGTTCTTTCAGTACCTAGATTGGGTTGTAGCTTTATTATCATTGACAAATGATCAATAAGCACTTAAGCTCCACTATATCATCATGAGAGTTTGTTTCTCATCTTTCTATAGAGATTTTTGTGTTCTTGCCTAACTACTTTGAGGTGCAAATTGTGATTTTGCCCTCATCTTTCTAACTTTGTGATTTTTGCCCCTGTTTTTGACTCGGGGTCTGCGTGTTTTTGCCGTAGTCGACATGTTTTTGCCCCTGCTTTTTGACCGTTGACTAGGGGCAAAATTGTGATTGTCTTGCTGGTAGTGAGAAAGGAAAATCACAAGTTAAACTAGCGACAAAATCGCCAGCATTCACTTTCAAAGTAGGGCAAAATCACAAAGCCCCCTTGTCTATATCATCTACTCGATATTTGATAATGCATGGTATGCTAATATGCCCCTCAAATTCATATGGTTTGAAGATGCTGATTCATATATCCTATGATACTTGCACCCATTTAATTCTTTTCATTTATTTACTTTCCTTTGAAAATTTAAATGTTCATATTCTTTTGAGCGATATTTGAACATGATGGTAGTCAACTATCATTTTTGTTACCATACTATATTGTTTTCCTGTTGTATTCACTTTCCATCCATGCTCTATCCAACTTGCTTGAATAAAAATGCTTTCTTTTGTTATCATTGCTGTACATGGTATTCTGGAACACTCTGTGATGTAACATGGTCTACTGTTGTATCCTGCAAAATGTGGTTTAAGGTCTGTTTTGGATGTAGATATTCAGGGACATGTATTTGAATTGGGTTCAATACCAAATCAGCCTTAGCCCGCGGTTCAAATTCTGCTGTTTTGGATGACTATTTAATTAGCTTCTGGAATCCTAGAAAGAGGTGCCTGTCGAGGAGAGGAGAAGGCCTGTTGACCAATGGGAAGAAGAGGGCTGCACACCTTCGACCATGGAGAAGAAAGAGAATGGTCCACCGGCAGCTGGCCATGGGGTAGAAGGGGGAGGGGCCGCTGGCTGCGAGGCTATGATGGAGCGTGTCGGGTGGTGCATCGAGGGTGTGGTTCATCGGGGTTGGGGAGCTCTAGGGGGTGGCTGCGTTGTGCAGCTACGTCGAGGAGGCCTGGTCAGGTGGATGCAGAGCAATACGAGGGGCACAGGCTCGGTATTGAAGATGAGGGATGCAAGTGTAGTGAATATAGCTTTGTATTGGGGGTTAAAATTTCAATTCTGAATTCTTAACCATCAAATAGCAACTTGCAGCGTTCAGAGCTACTCAATACCAATTCTGAATTCTGAGACTGAATACCTACATCCAAACTGGGTGTTGGTCTGTTATTTTTCAGCATTTCGTATGAAAATGATTTACACTTTTATTCATGGGAATCTCACATTGTAGTAACACTAATATCCTGTCTTTGTTAGTTTGCATCCAGAAAGAATGAATGTTGATGCTCAACCTTATTTTGCATGACGCGTGGAATACTTGGGGAGGGATTTACTTTTGGCAAGCTAAATGAGAGGATGAGAAGATATAGGGAGAATAGTTGGCTCTCTTGCAGGCTCTTGTTTGTCTTTAGCTGCCCATCTTCTCTCTCTTCGACTAAGAGGCTTAGCATGTCTTGTTGCCCCTTGACGCATTTGTGGGAGGTACTTTCTCTGTAAGCCAGTCGTTTTACTAAATTAAAGAGTTGTGACTGTGTCATTGCTTGGATGCAAAACACCACAACTATATGGTTTTATGGCCTTGTCGTCATGTTGCTTGCACAGTTTTCTTTACTTATTCTTTCAGCCATCATTTACGTGATATTCCAAAGTATTGTTTTTATTAACTTGACAGACATTATACTGTCTGCATTCTTTATACCAATGAATTACCTGGTGTATGCCTATATACAATACCATGGGATAGCTATGTAGAGTCAATTTGTTTATTAATAGATAACACTGCTCGTTCCAACTTCGACTGATTTTGCAGTCATGCCATAATCTATACTACTGACATATGTATTAGAGGTGATCCTGCAATGTTACATTAGTAACATGTACCTCAAGGCCTCCTGTTTTATCCGTGCAGAAGTTTGTTTCTGACGGTTTTGGTGCTAGCACAGTAATGTGTTATCTACTGTCTCCAGAATGCCACTATATCTATTACTTGCCAAGGTTGAGGAGGCTTATAAGTGCTGGGTATCTCAAAGCAAAGGGAGTTATTGAGGGGAGGCCATCCAGGTTTTCACCTTTTCATTTGGCGAGCTTCTTGATGGTACTGATGATGCCCACTGAAAGGCGTGTCGATGAAAATAATAGGCTACTCCAGCTTAATGAACAAACTATGGCCCTTACGCGGTTATCTGTCACAAGGAACAAGATCATCCAGTGGTACGTTTTTCACATCTGGTTGTTTTCCATTACGTAGCCAAAGTTCTGTTGAGTTGTTTTATTACCCTCCCTACAGTTTGAGGATTCATCCAAAGTTGGTTTTCATGTCCTGCCCTTGCACTGCAGTCCGCGGTTCTTGGATGATCACACAGAGTGCGCATACAGTTGTTTTGACTAGGACCAGACATGTGGTGTAGCGATGTGAGGGGTCCTAGTCCCCCTCTTCTTTTCGTTTTATTAGGTTTTCTTATGGGAATATGGTTTTTGTATTCAGGTGGAACATCTGATTTTGATACAGTGCATTATGCTGCCTACTTTAGCCTTTTAGTTCAACTCACTTGATTCTTCAAATCATCTTCCATAACATTCCTTTAAGGTTTTAGCTGTATTCTGGTCATGGAACATGTAGTTTGCAGCGGAGGGAACTAATATGTTTGAGAGCTTGGGTCAGAATTATAGTGGTCCGTTTGGATATCTATGGATTTTTGACATTCTCCCTCTGTTTATATTTAGATGTTGTATCTGCCTTTTGGTGCACACAGACCAAGAAGGAGGAGATGCGCTGAGTTAATCTTTCTTGTTTTTCTGCTCCGATCGCGGCGATTAATGCTGCATCATACTCCGGTACTTGTGTCCCTCTACCTCACTGCATGCAGATTTGGTAGTGTTGTACTTGTGTCTCTCTACCTCCTGCACGCAGATTTGGTATTCTCGCGGAGGAAGGGACTGGCGTCTCTTAACTACCGCGACTCTCTAATGAAGCGCCAAGACTAAAAATACGACATGCAATTGTGAATTTTTCGTAGATAGAGCATACTTATAAAAATGGAGGGAGTATAGTCAATACACACAGTAAAATTTATGTGCAGTTTATATTTTTCTTGGCTCAAAGTGGTTTTAGTTTTTGATGTTGCATTTAGTTTATGGGGTGTCTGCTTTTTGCTCTAACTAACCTGATTGTATGCTACCTTCCTGAGGTGTAAGTTATTCACCCACCATACTGTTGTTTTTGCAGCCGGTGGTTAGGAAGTGCACCGAAGTGTTGAGTAAGAGCAGTGGCATATCTGGCGGCTTGCGATGTAATGTACTGCGGTTTCATAAGGATGGATCTGTTTTGTTTTGGAGGTTGCTGGCTTTTTATCACTCCGAAATTTCCCGGCGAATGGCAAAAGATGGATGAGAAGCAATCATTTTTACCATATAGGGATACCTGCAGCTTACCTCAGAGGAACCTATGGCGCGAGATCTCCAGCCCAAAAGGTCGAGTGCAGTCCTGGACATGATACGCTGCAATATCTTCAATACAGAAGGAAGCGCTGTGTGCACTAGAAAGTGTACTAAAGAGGTATGTGGCGCTTGGCGTAGGCATTGCCTACAGTAGTTTTGACAGGTTTTGCAGGGAAGCTGCTATAAGGGCATTGGCGAGGCCTTTGCCTGTATATGGATGCTGACCTTGTCTGAGAAGCTTCTCCTATGGCCGGATGGTGGCCCACTACTCACTAAACCAAAAGGGAACAGCTTTACACGTGCAAGATAACCAAGATCTAGCGCTGAGTATCAGATCTTTTGCTCCAATGTCTTGAGGAGAATTACCTCTTTTTGTACAGTATGGAGGTGAGGGGTGTCCGAGGTGTGATGTAGATCCCCTCGTCTGTTCGAGGTGTTTCAGAAGGATGCAGGATGTGTGATCTTGTGTGACTTAAAAATCAGGTAGTCCACAGCTTTCCAACTATACTGACAGGGTTTTTCTGTTTCACATTTTCTTTACTTCGAGAACTCTAATTTCATTTTCAGGTTCTGATCCTTCGTCTATCTGCAACCTTGCTGAGTGGTCATGCTAGCAGCCTGTGTCGCATTGAAGCCATAATATCACCTTCGACAGAGAGTGAGTAAGCTTTTTCAGAAATTTTCTCACACTGGAAAATCAGATGATTGAAATGGAAGAAATACACATACATAAAATAGGAGAACAAATAGCGTCCCAAAAGCTAATTGTTTTGACGATACATTTTATGTTGTTGAGATTTTGTGTGTGGTGATGAGATCTCTGTGACTTCACTACCGCTGGTGTTCCTTGTGGTTTCCAGTTAAGCGGATCAATACTTACTTGACCGCTGTAGTTAACTTCGTGCAATTTCGCTATATGTCTGAAATAGTGTCATCAAGGTTGGTCACATGTCTGAAGAGTGAAGAATGATCATGACAATTCTTTTAACAAGTTTGGTCATAAGTATATTCAGGTAGCAGTAGTGCGCTTTCTTCATTATGTATATCCATTGTTAACTGTACACTGCCATTGTACTATATGTTTTGGCAAATCTCATCTAACCTTGAGTACCCTAAATCTTTTCAGCAAAACATCAGGACTGATGATGATGATGAGGGATGTGACCTGTTGGCTGTTTGTATCTAGAAACCCAAGAGGCATGAGTAAAAACCAAGGACATTGTTCTCTGCAATTTTTCTGAGCAAAGGAGCAGTAACATGCATTGGAGGCGTCACTGTACAATTATGACCCAGTTAATGATTCGGATGGTTTTCTGATAGGGATAGTTCTGTAATCACATCAAGCAATTATGTAGTCACTGTATTCCAAATTATAAGATGTCTTGTCGTTTATTCCAAATTATAAGATGTCTTGGCGTTTATAGATAAATTGTTTTTACTGCTTTGTATCTAAACTTAATGTATATCTAAGTGCATATTAAAAAAACTATGTATCTAGAAAATCACAAACACAAATAGAGGGAATATCATTTAAGGGGTCTAGGCACCGTTTAGTCATGTGTGAAGACATCTTTTTGAGAGGTTTAGACGTTTAGTTATGTAAACAGGCCTTAGTTTATAGTTCCCCTTGTAAATGCCTTTTTCTGAAAGATTTATCAGAATTACATAGTGAGAAACTCACGAATCCGTTTCTTATGGATTCATGACCTGGATTTGTTCCTGCCAGGATCGTAGTTCTAATTTATACAGCATCTCATCAACCTGAAACAATTCCTGGTGGATTTTCACCCAACCGAACGATCCTAAGAAATGGAAGCTTTTATAAGTCTTTTGATGCAGCATAAACTGAAAAAGTGCATTGTTAGATAAAGATGAGCGTTAAAAGTGTTTTTGTTTTGTATCAGTCTCGGTTTTAGCTAGATTGCTATCGACTCAATACACATTTCTAAGATTTCATCGCACAATGTATGTACTGATGTCGTCCCTGACAAGATTGAATGATTGATGAATCAACACAATGTGAGGTATCTTCTTTGTAGACATCCTTTTCCGTAGCTACCAGTTACAAATTTACAATTGATCTAGCAAAGGGCTCCCCTCTTTGGCAAGAATAAACAAGCCTCCATCGCCTCTGGAGATCCTGAAGTCTTTGTCCAGGTACGTAGTCAAGAGCCAGGATCGAGCTCTGTTGTTGCCAGGAATCGATACCTTGAGGGGTGGCTGCCCAGAAATGGACCCTGCAATGCTAGCAAATGCTTGCTGCAATGGATTCAGGGCCTGCTGGACTGGCCCCCAGGCTGATCTTCTGCCCAAATATATCAATTTGTTGAGGTAGATCTACGGATGATGATATTACTGGAGGCTGAAAGCTCCCCTCCTTAAATTGGACCTGCATTCAGTTGATCATCTACACATTATCACACTACAATTTAAAATAGCCAAAAATATATCACAAGAAACGTTAGCATCTGGTGTCCACACACTCTTTAGTGTCATTCGAATGTGGTGCATCAAATTTGGCAGTGAGCAAAAACAAAATTGTAGAAAGCGTTCGAAAACACAACTAGTCTATCCAATCTATGTGGGTAAATTACTGAAATAACTTAGTAACACAGGCAGTCCTAATTCTCAAACAACCAATAAGCTGTTGTCTTTGGGTTTATCCCAGAAAATGAATAATATATCCAAACAGGATAGCATTTTCAATCAATCCATACCTCTATTCTTGATGGACTTTGAACCTCGAAAGAGGCGGTTGCGCTGAACGAAAATGAAGCGAATGGAGTCGTAAGGGGTTGAAGCATTGACTATCGTCATGCTTTTTGGAGTCAATTTCTTGGGATATCTGCTTTACTTTGACCAAAGGTGTTGCCCCAGCAGCTAGAATAGGCAGAAGCTCAGAATATGCTGTATATCTGCAAGCCAATGACCAAAACATGATAAGGCAACCATTTGACCTGGAGATAATTGTATCAAGAAGGTACAGAAACAAAGCACCGGCAAACTCAATGATCTGATCAGAAGCACAACATGCTGTGTGACACACACATATGTAGCACAATCATCTAATATTTCGTTGTTAAATACAGAGTATATCCTTGAACAAGAGGACATTAGACCTACTTTCACTTAAAAATTGCATAGCAATGGTCCTCTTAGGGCACTTCACAATCTTTAGAAATTATCATGGTTTTCTATAGTCTGGAGCATTGTGTAAGAAATTATCTTTCACAATGCAATTTTTCTATTATGATGTCACATGACCCACTTGTCATTCTCACAGTTGTCTTGGTTTTCGCGTGAAGACTTAGTTTTTAGTTAGACTTGGTTTCTTGTGTTTTTCCTCTCTCTCTTCAATAAATACAGCTGCCACATCAGCAAAAACAATAAATAGAGGATAATAAATGAGGATAAAAGCTATAATAGAGTGTGCGTGTGAGTGCTCTTTATGGGTTACTGAGCCTCTCAACCAAACCAATAAATAGGTACCCTAAACCCTTAAATGTCGCACCTAAGATTTGAACAATAATATGTCCAGGATTTAAAAGACAGGTCTTCAATGATCACTTTGTTAGCCATGCTAAATTTTGAAATGGAGGAAGTAGTTTTTATTGAATTCTTTTATTTTTCCATGCTAAATTTTGGTAAGAATTGATGCAAGAACATGTATAAAAAAAGTATGCACCACATTGTTTACACCAAGTTCCATGCCATTTGGTTCCTAGCTCTTCCATTCACCCCTTGCACCTACATATACATTACTCCCGCCCCACCACAAATGATACTTTTGCCCCCGCAACTTCCATAACAATCCTGGCATTCAATCTCCCACCCTCATCACCACGGCTAAGTTGAATTCAAAGAGCTATCTTTCTTTCTTTTTTTGTACACGAGAGAGGCAAATATGCTTGAACTCTTCTAGGACATAATATTTCCTTATTTTCCTTGTGCAATATTATATCGGTTTGCCGGGTAGATTTTCTTGTAGAAAACCTGTATTGAAATTTTGGTGTATGCTAATTTTTTGAGGGTTGTCCTTCTTTAGCTTGTATATTTGGTATCTTGGATTTATAGATGCAATCTGTTTACTATATTTTTGGCATTACATAAAAGATGTATTCATTTTATAAAGTAGGGATGTTATTGGATATTTTGTTGTGCACTCACTTCAATTTTTCAGAGTTTGTTAGATGCATTCTTTCCAAAGTTCTTGGCTTGTGGAATAAGAGGTCATAAAAGGTATAACGAATACATTGTTTTGCAAGATGTGCCAAGTTGTATGCATGTGATTATGAATCCATAAATATACTCTTATGATTGTCCCCAAATTTTTTTGTTCTCACATTGATCCACCCCACTCTCTTTTTCTGTCCCTCCGATTCCACATCAACGGTTTCTTGAGTACCTACCTATCCTCCTTCTCTTGCCTTCTCCCTTCAGACGGAACACGGGTTAATAGGAAGCCACCCCCATACACTCGCCCCCATCCTCCACGATGTGGCCGCTACCGTCCTCTCTGTTCGCTCCATCCTGCCCCCCCACACACACACACACACCACGTAGCGGCCTTGCAAGAAACAGCCCTGCGCTTTCTGGCGCACCACCGTGAAACCACATACTCCCCGCCTCGGCCACTCCCACCTCCCGGCCGATCCACAACACGCCACACCGGCCGCCTTCCGTCTCCCTCCTCCCCTTTCCTCACGAGTCGGCCCCAGCGGTGCGGCGCCTAACAACCGGCGTGAGTGGTGCGACTTCGGCGCGACTTTGGCCTCGGGCGTCGCGCGCCCGGCTACCTCGGCTGCGTTGCGGCGCCATCCGCCGCCAAGGCGACGCGCCTGCCGCCCGATCTCCTCTTCACGCCCACGGTTGTAAAAAAGGTAAGGGCCAGATCCATTTTCAGCTCATGTGTGCCTCACATGCCGACATAGGCGATGCACATCTTTGAATTAGTTGTCAGTATAAATAGCCTTCTTGGTGTTTGCTAAAATGCTGAAGTGAGCATATGTTGACTTTTCTAATATGATGGTTTTGCTATACACTTAGATATACACTATGCTTATAGATACATAGTAAAAGCAATGTGTCTAGAAAAACTGAAAACATCTTATAATTTAGAAAGGAAGAGTATTTAACATTGAGGCCCTCTTTAGTTGATGAAATATATTGGGTTCGATTACTGTAGCACTTTTTCGTTTGTATTTGGTAATTATTGTCCTACCATGGAGTAACTAGACTCAAAAGATACGTCTCAAACTTTTTGACCAAATTATGCAATTAGTTTTTATTTACCTACATTTAACGCTCCATTTATGTGTCAAAAGATTTGATGTGACGAGTCTTTGTAACACTTTTTGGGTTCACTTTTCACCAACTAAACAGGGCCTGATTTTGGTCAATGAAAATGTAAAATCAGTATGCTCACTAGCCATTCAAACAATAATCAATTCTGGTTTGGGTTGTCGAAATAGTCGAACCTGTAAATTGCAAGTGCTTTGGATGAAACATAGGGCTTCAAAGAGGACCTGAGTCACTGAGTGTTTTTGGCATTCCTGACGGGTCGGGAAACATCTAGATGGTTTGCCATGCACATAAAGTTGCGTGACAAAAACTTCATCACAAACCGGAAGGATGAAGACAAACACATGACATGAGGTGGTACAAAGTACGCTCAACTAATTGACCTAGTGCTCGTTTAGAAACTATCTCCCAAAGGATTACTAAAGTCTCTTTCATGGTTTATGTGGCAATTTTTTTTTGTTTCACAAATGTACAGTTTGTTGCAAGATATATGCCATGTTAATGCCTCTTTGCAATTCAGTTTTAGTTGAAATAGCAAGTGTATGACTCCTAGTATTTTGCCTTTTTTGGCTTGCAGGTTTACCTGCATATAGCCTCTATGCCATATCATAGGGATCTCCTCATGCATGGCTATCCTGATGGCCGAAGGTTGCCATGTCCTAATGCTGAAATAAAAAACAGAGGTAAAAATGTCCACCCGGAAGAGGTGCTAGTTCCATAAGCAGTCCAAACTCTACATATTGTTCAATCCATTACAATGACATGTGATTTCACACAATATATAACACCTCGAGTTGTTCAGGTTGAATTGGTATTATCTCAGCACCCAGGAGTAGCAAAGAGTTGTGGTAGGCGGTGTACCATATACGATAATAGTCATCTTGGGGAAATAGTTATTGCTTCTGTTAGCATCTAGGATGGCTGGAAGTCATTGGCACCTTGGTGTTTTGTAAAAAGTTTTTGTATCACCCTGGTTTTTTTTCTTCTTAGGCCATGTTTGGTTCCCATAAGTCAGGTGACTAAAAATTAGTGACTTATAAGTCATGTGTTTTGGTTATGCGTGACTTATAAGTCGAGGTGGAAAAAAGAAGAGAAAATGGGTGGTGACAAGTCGGGTAAAAAGAAGAGAAAATAGTTACAAAGTGACTTATAAGTCCCATGACTTATAAGTCCCTACTGTTTGGCAAAATAAGTCACTTATTTTGAATTTTTGACTTATAAGTCACACGACTTATGGAAACCAAACAGGCCCTTAGTTTCACCGTGTGTAGTCATAGGTAGTAATGGTCTTGGCCATCTTTTGTTAGGGCCAAAACTGTCCTCTTGAAAATATATAGCAATTCTTTTTATGTTTCTATTATTTGATTTGTTTTGTCAGGGGTTGCCGTATCATTAGCACGAGTATTATACTAGTTATTGACAAGAGGAGTAAGTGTGTGCTCAAGTACCCATGACTAGAGAAAACATATCAACAACACTATGTTCGTTGAGTAGTAGACACTAAATTGAACACGAGACATTGTCTTATCTACTAGAAGAAGCCAAATCAATGGTCACCCCTGATACTCCATGACTCCTAACAGAATATGGTGCTGACTCAGTGGCGAAGCTACCTTTTGCTGCCGGGGTCAGCTGACCCCAATAGATTTGTGCAAACTCAATACGAATCATTGTTCTAAATTGTTTTTCAAAGGCAAAGACCCCATCGTGTAATAGGTTCGAGACCCCAGCGCCAATTCTGTCCAGCTTTTGCCACTGGTGCTGAGATCACTCCTTTCATCAACTCATGCACTATTGTTGCCTGTCCTGGCGCACAATTGGATTGGACTAAGGTTTTTCTCCTTACATTTTGCACCACACAACACCACCTCGTTCGTGTTGATAGGAGAGGTTTCATAAAGTCAAGGGTGAGGGTGAAACTAATTGATTAAATATGAATCAACAAGAAAGGACAAGGTTATGAAACAAGGAGAGAGAAGGTTGAGAACAGCTCAATATAGAGTGGGGTCTTCATGGGTTAGCAGTTCTAAATTATTTGATCCTTCCGTTCCAATATTATTGGGCTTTGCTCTAAACGTTGGAGTTAGTCCAGGTAGTTCAAATTTGACTAAGTTTATAGACAATAGTATTAACATTTATGTTTCTAAATGAATTTATTATAAAAATATATTTTGAAACTAATCTACTCCCTGTTGGGCTGGTATTAGAAGTCGTTTAGGACAGCGACACGGTCTCCCAAAACACAACTTTGACATATTTTTATTATAAAAATATTTATGGAAATATGATATATGTATACTTTTATCAAAGTATTTTTTAAGACAAATCTATTCGTATAATTTTTATATTTACAAACTCAACAACTTAAAAGTTATTGATGATTTATATTCCTAATGTTTGACCAAAAACTTGTCCAAAACGACTTCTAATACCACAGCCGGGAGAGAGTAGCGATTATCATTTTGTGGCATGAATGTTATTACCTTTTTATAACTTTAGTCAAGTTCAATCTATTTGGCTCATCGAAAAACGAGAATTGCATTCTTATGTGGGTCAACTTTTTAGGCCAATAAAGTTCTTTTATTCTACCTTTTGCTGTTTAATGAGAAAACAATAAATGTTGGAACAATCTATAGGACGTCCGGGCATTTATCTCCGTCTTAATCTGCACCAAACTTTGAGCCATCCAAATAAGGCGGCGATCTTGTTCTCCACTGCTACTACTCTCTACAGTACATTATCATGTTGTGACTTTCTTTCCGATCATCTCTCTAGTCCGTCTCATCCTCTTTATTTCAATAGAAAGAATGAAAGAAAAGAAAACCAGCTAATGGGAAAAGGAAACACACTTTGGATATCATATAACGAATCTTCAAATCATTTGTATAGAAGCCGTAATAACATGCAAAGTCATCAAATTTTCGTTCCATGCTAATAATTCTTCCTTCGGATATGCACACTAAAAACTGTTACCTTCCATGTGACTCCAAGTGTTGGTGATAAGTGAATATCTGTCACTCCCTTCATCCTAAATTATAACTAAGAATCTTTGAGAGTGAAATCATTTCAAGTTTGATCAAATTTATATGACAAAATAATAATATTTATGATGCTTACTTGAGTATTAATAGATTCTTTATCAATTATATTTTCTAGTATAAATATTTTGATATAAAAAACAATTCTTTCTACAATTTTGATCAAACTTATACTCCGACTCATCCAAAATTTTTAAAATGACTTATAGTTTGGGGTGGGGGCGGGTGCTGCTTTAACAAGGCTCTGTCCTCTGTTATAGCTAGTACCGCTTTTTTTTTTTTTTTAAAAAAAACAAAGATGAAAAAAAACGAATAATAAAGAGCTAGTCATGCAATGCTGATCGAAATCAGCGGTGATCTCGGTTGGTGGTGCGGAATAGAAGAGAAGATTTGGTGTGATCTCGCGCATTGGTTGCTTAGCAGCAGCTGCATGCAGATGATGCAGCCGCATCAGTATCAGTACGGGCTGATCCTCCCCTGGTGCAATTACTGTGCCAAATCTGCACTGGTGGCACACGTAACGTACGTACTCCATGACGCACATGCACGCACGCAACGGCAACGCACGCATGGGGACGGGCAGCCACGCGCACATGCATGTCCGCCGCCGTACTGTAACGCGTTTTCGCCACGCAGCGGGGCCCGGCCCAGCCGAGCTCGCGTCGCGCGCCGGCCGGCCCAGATCGATCGGACGGCCAGGCCCATCCTATAGCTGCTGCTAGGATATGGCACCGGAGCGAGGGAGAAGACCGGCAAACAGGGTGAGCACGCTGTTGACTTTTGTTGACGCCTTCGTCACTTCGTCAGACCTGGGGGCCCGCCCTCGCCCTCGCGGGGTGTCTTGGCTTGGCTGGTCTGGTCAAGCACGGCAACGCAACGCAAGCGAAACGGTCGCCGGTGACGGACGGGCACGCGTCTGTTGCGCGCCCGGCCGGGTCCCGGGTTTCACTGGCGCTGGCCGGCCCGTTACTGTGGCGCGGAGTTATGGCGCGCAACGCATGCATTTATTACCGCCTGTCGTTCACCTTCACCCCCGGCGCGCGCGCGCTGTAATCCGGCCCCCTAATTACCGCATTTATTTGTACCACCCGCCCACGATACGTTCTTCTCGTCTCTTCCTGCGCACTCTTCTGCTCTACGGGTGGGTTGGGTTGGGTGACTGACACGCGGGCCACGCAGAGGTCTCCTGCCCAGGGCACGGCGTGCGCACGCGGAGCGGAGGAGGGCCGAGCACCGTCGCTGCCACGTGGGCTCCGGCCACGGTGCAGCGCGCGTGGGCCCGTAAAGTCAGCGGGGGCGCGTCGCAGTCGTACGTCGCCTAGCTCAGGTCAGGTCGGGTCACGCGGATGGAAACGCAGAATCACAAGTCAAAGCCGAGGCGTCACATCAAACACAACACACAGTGGACAACAAGGCCTTGTTTAGATGGCTAAAAATTCTAACTCTTTTTCCACTCTCCTCCATCACATCACATTAAATCACCAAAAGGCATACGTTTGAAGTATGAAATGTAGATAAAAATTAATTAATTACACAGTTTAGATATGCATTTGTGAGACGATTCTTTTTGAGCCTAATTCTTTCATGCTGATAGGATAATATTTACCACAAACAAAGCGAAACGTCTACTGGTATCTTCTGGGGAGTTCCAAATGTCACTTTTGCAAGTTTTTGAACATCTAAACAAGGCCCAAGTAACAGCGCCGGCTGGCCGTGTCGTCCGTCGCTGCGCCTGCTGCTGCCGCCGCCGCTGCTGTTGTGACTGTGAGGAAGATGAGAGCACAGGGCAAACGAAGGAGAAGGAGAAGGCGGCCGATCGAGAGCCCGAGCCGACCTCCTCTTCGTCGTCGTCTTCAACCTTGCGCTGCCGTGTTCAGTGAGAGGGAGGCGATCGAGTTGTTAACAACAATAACAAGCAAGCCAACCAAAGCAAGCAAATTGCGCTGAGAGAGGAGAGGAGGGAAGCAGGGGGTACGCGGAGGCTCAGAACAACCGACAGGGTATTTACTGCCGCCATTTACTCCCCCGGCCCTTGTCTCGCCCCCCATCCCTCGCTCGCTCACCCGGCCTTTCACTTCCTCCCCCATCGCTCGCTCTCCTCCCCATTCCCCTCCTCCTCTTCCTCCAGAGCTTTCCCTTTCCTGCACCTCTCGCTAAATCCTCCCCCTCTCCTCCTGTACTCGCCCTGCCATGCTTCGCCGTGGATTTTAACTGCTTCCTTCCTTCCTTCCATTTGGTTTGGAGGAACCAACACAGGCCGGCCAGCCAGGGACGACGACGAGACTAGTGTAAGAGGAGGGGGGTTAGTTCATCTGCCGGGCAGGATCGAAAGGATGTTTGGGGACTGCCAGGTCCTGTCCTCGATGGCCGCCATGGCCGGGGCCTCCTCGTCGGCGGACGCGCTCTTCATCCCCAACCCAGGCGCGCTCGCCGGATTCATGTCCTCCTCCGCCGCCATGCCATTCCACCATTTCTCCACCGCCTCCCTCGTACCTGTAAGTAGTAGAGTGCTCCGGCCGCCGCGCGCCTTAATGCGTTGAATCTGTCTGAAATGCGTGGTCCGTTTGTATGCAGAAGGAGGAGGGCGGCATCATGATGGGTGCGCTCCATCAGGCGGTGGCCAGGACGAGGACATGGAGCAGCTGGAGATGGACATGGGCTCAGCGGCGGCTCCGGGAGCGCGCCCACCTGGACGGCCTCCTCGGCTTCGCGGACGTGGACGACGACCGCCCGGAGCAGAAGCCGCAGCACAGCGGCCTCGAACTCGCCACGGTCGACGCCGCCGGCCAGCAGCAGCTCGTCACCGCCAACGGCAAGAAGAAGCGCTACCACCGCCACACGGCACACCAGATCCAGCAGATGGAAGCGTAAGACATCATCCCCATATGCTTGCCTTATCAATCGTCTCCTTCTCCGATATTCTATTATCATCTCTGATGGATGGATTCATGCATGGCAATGGCAATGGCGACATGCGCGCAGGCTGTTCAAGGAGTGCCCGCACCCGGACGACAAGCAGCGGCTCAAGCTGAGCCAGGAGCTGGGGCTCAAACCCCGGCAGGTCAAGTTCTGGTTCCAGAACCGGCGCACGCAGATGAAGGCGCAGCAGGACCGCGCCGACAACGTCCTTCTCCGCGCCGAGAACGAGACCCTCAAGAGCGACAACTACCGCCTGCAGGCTGCCATCCGCAACGTCGTCTGCCCCAGCTGCGGCCACCCCGCCGTCCTCGGCGAGATGTCCTACGAGGAGCAGCAGCTCCGCATCGAGAACGCCAGGCTCAAGGATGAGGTGGGTGCCGGGCAGCGAGCCAGGAGCTGGGGCTCAAACTCTCGCTCGCCGCCTTCTTAAACCCTAACAGCTTTGCTTGCATGGAAGAACAATAAAATCCTGGACTACTAACACTGTTCATGCATCCATCCAGCTCGACCGCTTGGCCTGCATCACGACCCGCTACGGCGGCGGCCGACAGCCGAGCATGTCGTCCGCGTTGGGCTGCTTATCGGCTCCGCCGCCGGCCGTGCTCATGCCGCCGCTCGACCTCGACATGAATGTGTACTCTCGACATTTCACCGACCAGTCTTCAGTCATGGGCTGCGGCGACCTCATCCAGTCCGTCCTCGCGCCGCCGCACCAGATCACCGCCGCCGCCGCCGAGCACCACGCGACGTCGTCGTACATGGGCGGCGCCATGGCGCCTGTCCAGGAGCAGGACAGGCAGCTGGGCCTCGACCTCGCCGCCACGGCGGCAGACACCCTCTCCAAGATGTGCCGCGCGGGTGAGCCGCTCTGGCTGCGGCGCCGTGGCGCGAGCTCCGAGGTCATGGCGGCCGATGAGTACGCCCGGATGTTCAGCTGGCCCGTCGACGACGGGCAGCAGGGCAGTGCCTCCACTGGTGCCGCGGCCAGGACTGAGGGATCAAGGGACAGCGCCGTCGTTATCATGAACAGCATCACGCTGGTGGATGCCTTCCTGGATGCTGTGAGTCTGCGATCATCCATTTTGATACCCAGTGCCAAATTTTTTCCCCCTTCGCTCCCTATTCACTGCCTCCTGAATCTAGTGCAAGGCTTTGGTAAGATTATGGTTAGTACTTTTGGGGTTTGGGTGTTGCTTCAATGTGGTATAAGATTATGGAAGGCTGGCCCCAATGGCGGCATTTGGTCATCGGTCTGTGGGGTTGGCGAACCAACTATTGTGTCGCCAACTGGAGTAGCACAGGAAGGCCTATGAGCGGCGTGAGGCAATGGTGGCTTGATGGTGGCCGATTGAGATTGCTTTGCATAGTGGGGGAGGTGGTGGTGGCAACTGCAGTGGCAGGAGCGGGACAGGAGTTTCGACGTAGGATGGGTGGATGAGTATACCATGATTTTTGTGCGCTGTGTGTTTGTGTGGTGAAGAAGGTTAACGGAATAACGTGGGAATTCAGATTTGGCAAATATGATGTGTGGATTCACGAAATAGTTTTTATGCATTTGTCTCGAACAAACTATATATTTATGATTGCTTTATAATTCCTGATTTCCCAGAACAAGTGGATGGAACTGTTTCCTTCAATCGTATCCAAGGCAAGAACCATTCAGGTCATAAACCATGGAGCTGCTTCTGGTCATATGGGCAGTGGATCTCTCCTCTTGGTAACTAGTAGATCTCTTTTTCATTAGATTATAATTTCATACCCTTCCAATTTGAAAATTACATCAAATTGATATTGATCTGATTGCGAACGAATGAACAGATGCAAGCGGAGGTGCAGTTCCGTCTCCTTTGGTCCCTGCACGGGAGGTGGTCTTCTTCAGGTACTGCGTGCACAACGGCGATGAGGGGACCTGGTCCATTGTCGACTTCCCGGCCGAGGGTTCCAGCTGGAAGCTCTGCAGACCTCGTCTGTTGTCAAGTGCTGTAGGCGCCCCTCCGGTTGCATCATTCAGGACATGCCCAATGGCTACTCAAGTGTAAGCTTTTCAATGTCTGTTTTGTGTGAGCCTACGGCGTTCGTGATGCCTACTCAGCACTGGTGTTGACACGTTATCTTCATGCAGGTGGTGTGGGTGGAGCACATGGAGATGGTTGGAGAGGAGAAGCCACTGCACCAGGTGTTCAAGGACTACGTTGCCAGCGGCTATGCCTTTGGTGCCACGCGCTGGGTATCCCTACTCCAGCGCCAATGTGAGCGCCTTGCCAGTGAGCTCGCCCGCAACATTGCCGACCTTGGAGGTATACTCAGCAAACATATGCAGATAGATTGTTGGTTCTAATGCTATACATATACATGTTTAATTTGCTGCTGGATAGCTATATACTGTAATTAATTAGAAGCTTTAGTTTGTCCAAAATCATAGAACATGCCTGCAAACTGATATTCTGATGGACTCATTTCAATAAGATCTCAGTTTTTTTCTAATGAGTTCTTCATGAACATGCCTGAGCATTTTGTTAAGAGGAAGAAAGCAAGCGCGATCATCCACAGGTTCAAACAAGAGGCTTAGATATTATAATGACATCATATGCTTTTATCATTTTGGAAGGAACTGTATATTGCAGAATATGAATATACACCATTTACTAGAACATTTGAGCTGCTGTGATTACTACATTTACTTTCTATTTTCTGATCAAAAACATTCATCCATCTTTACAAAGTCTAACCATCATGTTCTTTTCACTTTTTCATTGTAACAACCAGTGATACGCACATCAGAGGCAAGAACAAATATGATGAAGCTGTCACAACGGATGATCACTACTTTCTCTACTAACATCAGTGCTTCTGGGAGCCAATCTTGGACGGCACTCTCAGAAACTACAGAGGACACAATTAGGGTCACTACTCGTAAGAACACAGATCCAGGTCAGCCCAGCGGTGTCATTCTAACGGCTGTCTCTACAAGTTGGCTTCCTTTCAGCCATCAGCAGGTCTTTGAACTTCTTGCAGATGAACAACAGCGTTGCCAGGTACTGCCTGTCTTTACTATTTCAAACATGATGGGGTACTGTTTGAATTCTTGGTTTTCAGTTACATCCTATTGTTGTTAATTTGATTTTAGTGTCGATGGATGTTTTACTTTTACAGCTTGAATTTTTTGTCAAATGGGGGCTCACTTCACGAAGTGGCGCACATTACAAATGGATCACACCAAGGAATTGCATTTCTCTTCTTCGAATTAATGTGAGTATATCATTTCTGCTTCTAACTGTTGGAGCTTGTTACTCATTGTAGTTCTCATATTTGTTTCCATAAAAATAGTTGTCATATTGGAGGGCTTCAAGAGCATAATGACTCTTTATCAAAAAAAGAGAGAGCATAATGACTAAGTTATCCATTTTATGGTGCCTCTTATTATAAGTTTTTAGTACCTATTATTGGACTAGTAATTAGGCCTATGTCTGAAGGCTAAGAATTGTACATTGGTATCTTTTTAAGATATGATTCCTTTTAAAAAACAACTTTTAAGATATGATGATGTCAATATTGCTATTGGAAGATTTGTACAAACATTTATGTCTGAAAGGAAAAAAGTTTTCAAAGGGAAGAAAGAAATTGTAGTTGCTCCATGGTATGGATTTACGGCAGTAACTGTACTCTGGTGTAGAACTGTTGATCTTTTAAATAGTTCCAAAAAGCACATACTATTTACAACCAATGCCAAGGACAAGAAATTAACACTGGCTACTTGAACTGTACAGTACTCAAGATGCCACAATAAATGTGTTTGATCTAGCTACTCTGGGTCTTAGCACATGCATCATTGAAATTTTGCTACCACAGTTTCAGTTCCATTTGTTGTCAATAGTAATAACTTCTAGTTTTATCTGGAATGAAAGGAAATATTGTGTTTAATCACATATTGTTGCATGCAGCACATTTTTTTTTAAGGAACAGGAGGGGCCTTGTCCCCATTGCCTTAAAGGCCCCTGAATCAGCCCCGTCCAAATTATATGCTTATTTGAGACATTTATAATTTGTACTCATATCAATGTTTCATTTAACACTAAGTACACACTGAAGAAGTACATGCTTGTGAACGTAAATGTTTCTTGTGGTTGGTTTCTGTTCATCTTGTGAGAAAGAAGTCATTTATTTTCTGGTTCTTTTATTTGTATATGATCCCCGAAATACTGTTTACTTTAGCATTATGTATTGATTTGAAGTTTCAAGAACTGAAATTTTGCATGTGATCAAAACAACAGGCTGCAAGCAACTCCTCCCAGAATGTGGAGCTCATGCTGCAGGAGACCAGCACCCACCCTGATGGGGGGAGCCTTGTGGTGTTTGCGACTGTGGATGTGGATGCCATCCAAGTGACAATGAGTGGCGAGGACCCTTCCTACATCCCTCTTCTCCCTCTGGGCTTTGCCATCTTCCCCGCCGCCAACCCTGCACCAGCAGCAACCAGCACAAGCTCCGGCAATGGCGAAAGCAGCCCAGGTAACAGAGATGAACCCGCCAGTGGCTGCCTCCTCACCGTCGGCATGCAGGTGCTAGCTAGCGCGGTGCCCTCAGCTAAGCTGAATCTCTCCAGCATCACTGCAATCAGCAGCCATGTCTGCAACGCCATCAACCAGATTACAACCGCACTCAAAGGCCAAGGCAGTGGGGTGAGCGGGGTTGAGCCGGTGGCTGCAGGCTCCAACTAGTAGGAGGAGTGGAACAGAGGAGAGCAGATCCATGGAGACCAAAATGCCTTACAAGTCCGGTTATTTTTGCTAACAAACATTTCGCAGGTGCAAGAGAGGATTTGACAAGAGCCCAAAACTAACACATGAAAAATTCAAAACCCTTCTCTTTCCCGGCATATGCCTCTTAAAATGACAAAAATACCCCCGACCAAACAAACAGTGTGGGGGCATTTTGATCATTTTGGGAAGCTAGCGTCATCTACATCTACTAGAAAAGGGTCTTGTCAAGCTCTCACTTGAGCCGGATGAATCTATCACACAGATAGCAACCGCGGCAGTTTGGTCATGCAGGTGTTTGCTGCTCTCAGAATTCAGTACTGTGAAGGTTAGCCTCGATTGGTATGCTTTTGATTTTTTTGTAATAATAATAAGATGGAAGATTTTACCTAATAGTTTGCGTGTAATGGTTCGTGGTCGGTCGTAGAGTTGTATAACTTTGTATTAGGGATTCAAGACTTGATTGTGTAGGAAAGAAGAGAAACGTGCGAGAGGAGGAGTCAAGAGCGAACCAAACCAGTTGTGACCCTTGCTTGGATCTGATCCCAGGCCATCAGGGAAGAAGGGTCTTGGTTCGGGAATTGACTTGTTCCCTCTCTGCACTGCCATTGTCGATCTGTAACCTGCATGTTTGTGCTACTCAAGCTGTTTCATTACATTGGTAGGTTATCATATACTTTCAGCTCTTGCTCTGGTTGTTGAATGGGTGTGAATGTGTGTGGTGCCCTTCCTTTTGTTTCTTCTGTTGACCTAATCTGTGGAGGGCAGGGCAAGGCACTCCAGTGCAGTGCTGGGACTTGAATACCCTGCCTTTCTGCTGCTCTCCACTTACATTGGATACTGTGGCTTGCATGAGATTGATGTCCTGGCACACACTGCTACTGTAGAATGGAGGGCCAGGCCAGCCAGTTTTTGAGCTGCACGAGGCAGTACGTGCAAGCAGCAAGCATCAGCTGCTGCTGGTTATTTATTATGCCTGTGTACTATGCATGGAGATGCGGTGTCTGACGATCAATCTGATGGGTAGTTGGGGTGATGCCCCCCCTCATAAATAGCTTACCAGGCCAGCTTCTTACCGGTTCGCACAGCTGGATTGCATTTCTCAGGTGTGTTTAGAGCATCAACTTCTCTCCAAAATTTTTTGCATTGCTATCACATCCTATCACATCGAAACATTAAATGTAGCCAAAGACACATGCCCGGAGTGCGAAATTTAGGTAAACAAAAAAAAAACTAATTGCAGAGTTTAGATGTACATTGCGAGACGATTCTTTTGAACCTAGTTACGTCATGGTAAGATAATATTTAGCACAAAACTGCCGGGGGCCAAAGTAAACGGCCCATGAACATTTCTACCCAGTGGAAGAATGCAGCGGCCCATCTACTCCGGAAGGGATCGGCCCAGGACATCTCGGACCCGAATGCCCCTGATCACATCTCAAGGCCGCGAGGCCATTTGATAGGGAGGGCAAATCCTTTGGTCACGATCTACAAGCTTGGGTGATCGATAAACATGTTACCTTTGGCCTACAAAAGCGGCCCACGGTGGCCTATCGGCAAACACTCCGTTAGGAGGCTCGAAAAACACCTGGTCATACATGGGCTTGTTACCCACAAAACTGACCCACAAAGTGGCGAAGGGGGGGCAAAATAGCCCATCCGCAGTCTTTGTTGGAATAATCAAGAGTGTGGGAAGTAGGACCAAAGGTAACAACCATACGAGGCTTGGCGACATCGAGTCACCATTCAGCCTAATCAGAAAACTCCATCCGGCGGGTTTTGACGAGCGGCCCTACTAAATACCCACGATTTGCGTCTGCAGGGTAGGAGGACCGGGTGGCGCCTCCGGTCGCCCGAGGCGGGGAGGCCCCGGTGCCGCGAACTCCGTCGCCCGAGGGCGGGGAGGCTCAGGCGAACCACCTCCGCCTCGCTGAGGGTAGGAGGCCCGAGGGCGCACCTTGGAGACTCCGGCCGAGTAGGTGTGAGGGAGGGGGGGGGCAGCGCATTGTATGCTCCTGCCTCACGAGGCCCACGGTGTGAGGGCAATCGATTGCCCTATCGATTCGCTTGCTCCGTTATCTCCTCGCGTCCCCGTTGATGGGGCGTAAAGGGATGGTTACTTAACGCCGCCAGGGCATGGGAAACAATACCGACCTTTGTTCAATACGCTATGGCTGAAGATCTCTAGTTTGATTTTGGATAATTAGTGACACTTTGAAATCTCATGTTTGGTTTTGGAAATTGATGACACACTTGTGGACTAATCCTTTGCTCTAAGTGATGACTTGAGATAGCATTAGATGGATGACAAGGAGCATGATGATCATGAACATGGACAATGTTGGTGGACATGATGGATCATTAAGTTCGATTGATCGGCTTGAGAGGAACAGGGAGATCAAGGCAAAGGTATCTTGATAGGGTTTTCCTTTCGGTGATCAAGACCGCGATAGAGTGTGTGATCACATTATAGGATAGATAGCCGACTATCAAGAGGGGATGCGACAATCCTTTGGTGAAGTGCTTCTAGGTCCAATTGACTTGCATATTGCATTTAGGACAATGAGAGCACTAACCCGATCTTGCCTACCTTATCGGCGTGCTAACACAAGTGATAGCGTGATCATCTTCGGCGTGTTGGCAACTTATGGCAGAAGGGCGGAAGCAAGGTTGAAGCAAAGGGGCGACAACAAGATGAAGAACACGCTGAAAATCCCGACCAGACGCGGTGGCCGGAAGCGGCTTTGCGGCCAGGGCCTTTCCGGTGGAGTGCGTCTGGCGAGGCATGTTTTGGGGATTTTTAGCCGGCTGGCGTCGCCGGACGCTTGACCGGATGCTTCCGGTGCTTTCGGCCGGAACCGGTGGACCGGACGCGTGGAGGAGCCGCTGTCGGTATGGGCGAGGTTGTGGCTTAAAATCGGTTGTGACGGACTCGACGGACTTCATTTGGTGAGTCCGGTCGGTCGTCCGGTCGGCGAAACCCAATTTGAAGGCCAACGACTCTATCTCGTGAGGGGCTCTATATATATTGGTTTGGCGGTATTGTGAGCTCTCCCTTGCACATTTGAAGCTTCAACTTGCTATTGAGCTTGTGAGACTCCTCTCCACTCATCTCTCCATCCCTAACTTCGAATTCTTGGTGAGATTGAGAGTGGTGAAGTGCATTGCTTCATCGGTTGCATCTAGAGGCACTTCATCCTTGGAGAAGCCGTGGGATTCTTGTTTTCTTGGGAATTTTTCGGTTCCCTAGCGGCTTGGAGCAAAGGCGGTGTTGAGCTCGATTGGAGCTTGTTAGAGGCCACAGGTGGACTTGTGTGGGGTTAAGCCTTACCTGCGGGAGGTGCGAAAAGACATCACTAGTGGATTGCTCGTGGCTTGTTGTACCCCCTCTTGTGATTGGTGTGCTTGAGCTCCCCCAGGGGATTTGGCACCCGGCCATTAAACTTAGCAACCATCAAGTGGGTGTGTCGCCACAACGGGGACTAGCGTCTTGCGGCAAAGCGCGTGAACCTCGGTGAAAAATCATCGTGTCACTTGTTCTTGCTCGTTGGAGATTTCTTGGTGATCACGGTGATTGGCTACAACCTCGACACTACACGGTGGTATTGCACTATGTAAAAAGGCTAATAACGCCCGGTGAGCGAGAGATGTCGCTAATAACGGCGTACGTGTTGTGACATTCTTGGCGGGCTGGGCGAGCTGGCGTCGTCGATGGCGTCCGGATGGTCCCCACGGGACCAATGCAGCGTCGATAATAGGAGGTCATTCTGGGCGCATGTTCATGTAGCAGCGTCTGTTTTCTTAATCGAGCAGCGTTTTCCTTGGCTGGAGCGCGGCCCAGCGCTACGGCGGGGCGCTTTTTGAAGCCGAGTGTCTGCGAGAATTCAGCGTATCTCGAACCGCGCGTTTCATCACGGCGCATTTTTGAGACCGTCGGCCGTGGATGCAACCCCTAATTGACGGCGTTTTTGCTTCTGAGACACCTTTTCGGCCCGCTGCGTGCGTACCGATTACGAGTATTATAGGCGCGCGTGGATTCCGCAGAACTCGCGTGGTCGATACCCGTCCGTGTTGCTTGACACCGGTACAAACGCCAAGCGTGCCGTAGATAACGACGCTGGGAACGAGCACAAGGGTGTAGAACGCCCCGTAAATTAAAGTCAGCGTTTATTTTGAGGCGAGTTGTGTTAGGAGGTGTACGTCATGTCCCAACCACTACCGACGCCAGGCGTTTATTTTCGGACGAGTTTGTGTTATCGGGTGGTACATCTAACGTCACTACCGACGCCACGTTTATTTTCGGCCAGTTGTGTTAGGAGGTGTGCGTACGTCGCAGCGCTACCGACGGCGTATAGTTTCGCACGAGATGTGTTAGCGGTGTGCGTACATGTCGTAACCGCTACCGGCGGTCATTTCTGATGTGTGTTGTCACCCGGTAATTCATCTTGGTTTCTTGGTGTATTGCGGACACGTATCGATGTGAGCGCGGCCGAAGTGCGCATGCACAGAATCGTCGCATGTTACGATGCGTGCGTTCTTTGCCGTAGTCCACGGTAATGCGTGGTGTGCGAAAGCGTTGCTGCGACACATGTCGATGTGAGGCGCTTGGCAGGTGCATGCGCTTTGTATTTGTGTCGAGTCTTACATCGCCCGTTCTGCTAGAGGCGATGGATGTGGCTGCAGCGTTTTGAGCGGGCCTCGAATTTGGCTGGGCACGCATCCGGTTTTGGAGCGGGCCTCGTTCTCTTGTGGCTCGGCCTTCCTTTGGGCATAGGAATTTGGACACTGCATGTTATTATTATTTCTCTTGTGGTATATATATATGGGCGTTTTTATATATGCGTAGGTTATAATATATGCGGACATATTATTATATAAATATAATGCGTTGCCACACACTTCAACACCGTCTCTCTCTCACGGTGGTGGCGGCACACGCGAGGGGGGGGGGGCGGAGGGCGCGACGCGGGGCGGCGGCTATATACTATTGATGATTGATTTGCTTCATTTCATTTGCTATATATCTTTGTATTTGGATCGCCTCCTTGGTGTCCGGGTCTTTGCCGGAACTGCGGCGGCGGCGGCGACGAGGCTCAAGTTGGAAGTTGTTCCTCTGTTGGATGCGTATTTGGAGGATCTTACGCTCGAGTAGGTCCTCGGCGGTACCGCAGCGAGGAAGCACGTCATCACGGCATCACGGAGGCGGCATAGTTTCTCGGTTGAATGGAGGCTAGGGTTTTTCCTTACCCCATACATGCTTCCCAAGCAATCTCAACCGTTGAATCCAACCGAGATCAGCGGTGCACAAGCTCTTGGGCTTGTCATTTGGTTTGAGCTGCTTTGTTGGGCTCCAAATTCATCCTCCATGCGGAAGGATAGCCCAACAAAATCTGTTCCTCATCATACACAAACTCACAAAGGCGAGGCTTTACGCGCTTGCTTCATTTCATTGTAATCAATCCACAAGCATCGCTAATCAATCCACAAGCATCGCAATTCAGCATAGGTAGCCTCGGTTTTGCGGTGCTTGTCCCGAGTGTGGGGAAACAAAAAAAAAAACTTCCGAATGACCCTTCCATTCAGTCTTGATTCATTGCCATGATAAAGCTCAATCCGGATTACGCGAGAATGCATCGATAACACTAGCCTTCACACAACCAAAGTAATCACTACGGATGTGTACACAAAGAAATCAGTTCCACACCACAAGCGGTCATCTTGAAAGCAAAGTTTCAATAAACCATAAAAGTGCACTATCAACCGATGCGGCGAGTGCCACGATAAACAAACAAGTTCTGTCATTAGTCTTATGAAGTCGGCATCTCAATTTTTAAAATATGACAAAGGAAAAAGATGACAAGGTAGGCGTTCACACAATCAAATTTGACACATGAGTAGAAGTTCCATCCATTGTTTTAGACCAAAGGTATTCACCCGGCTTTATTGAAAGCTTAACGAACACCCATGGCCTTGCCACAGGGTTACCGATTTACAAGACAAAAGCACTGTAGTCTTTGCACCGGACCGAACTCAACTTCTACCATAACTCTACTTCATAATACCACTAAGCGAGTTCAAATGATTACTTCGACCAACATTTTGCGGACGCGGCGGCGCGCGGCTCAAAAGTTTAACCTCCTATGCGGCTCGAAGGGCATAACCACGGCACAAGTTTTTCTTATTTTGTGGCACAAAGGCCGCGGCACAGCCCAACCCGATTACTCATCACACCTCCTATGCTTACGGACATTGGCCCGAATGCCAAAAGAAGCCCGATCCGCGGGCGGCTTGAGGACAAAGGTTGAATCATCTCTTACGCCCCCGGCTTCATCTTGGTCTTCAAGAGTGGCTTCAGGTCTTGATCGGCGGCATCGTCTTGTAGATAATCCCTTTAGGAGAGGACACCAACTTCTTGTTGATGGCCATGTTGTTCGCGTGTCTTCCATATGGTCCACATAAGCCCCTTGCATCATGCTTGCGAGACTTCTTTGCTTTAGCTTTGTCTTCCACCACGACCTCGGTATCCTTAACTCTATTAGTGTGTCTTGTTATGCTTGCTTGGCTTCAATGCCTTACGTATCTCCAGTTGGTCTTCTACATCTTTATTGGTTGAAGTCATATTGTCTACCTCTTTGCTAACCCGCCCGGTGATAACCACATTTGCCAATGTCTTTTGTCTGCATGTAATTCCTCTTGGTGTCCACAAACCCTAGGATAGCAAGGTCTGAATCCTTGGTGGGTATTAGGGGTTGTGGACCCTGATTCGTAATCGGTACCCATACATTCACAATATACGCATCTTCTCCCACCTTACTTGGTATTGCTTCACGATTCCCACTATTTTCAATTTCATATCCCAATATCTCTAAAAAGTCATTGTTACTTTCTTTCCATGATTAGATGTTCGGGGGGCGATGTCGATTCTTTTGGAGGTGATTTGTTGGAAGCAAAATTGAATTCACAGGATTGAGGCTCATCTTCATCATTACCTCATCATCTTCTAGATCAAAGTCATCATCATCGAGGTTGGTTGGGAGGTACTTGTGGCGGTTTATCGAGTAAAACGGTGAATTTTCCTCCCTTTGGTATTTATGAACACTTCGAGGCACCTTTGATCTCATAGGGATTCTTGCAAGAGATTTGTATCCACAGCGATTTCCATTTTAGTGATGGTTTGTGCACTTTTACGGAGCCCCACCAATTTTGCTAGTTCAAGTCTGACAAACTCTGTTCTTGCAATATCGGGTATACCATAGGCTTTAATCAAAACTGTTTTCAAGGTTTGAAAAGACTACGGATCTCCATCATACTTCTCTACCACAGCAACAACATCGAGGTAATGAATTTGATCTGTTTCATCTTAACAAGCGATTTAGGACAGCTTTAGAAGGCATATTCACCACAAATTCTTTGTTGGATAGCCTTCAAACATCCCAATTCCACTCGAGTCGACTCTATATCTCAATTGGTCGAACTCTAGTTCCATCCATTGTAAACTCGACAATGTACAATATCGACACAAAGAGTTTACAAGCAATGTTGGTCATAATGCTTTCGGTCACACACAAGCGCATGCTCATAAAGATCAACAATACTCCTATCATGCATATCCACGATGTGCACAAGGTCAAGGTGGAGACCGCACAAAAGGCGAAATGCTACTTTTATGTCCTTGGAAGCGAACATTAGTTTGATTTAAAACCATTTATCGTTGCCAATATTCATAATCGCATTTCTCACGCATACTGTCCAAAATACTATTTTCTCGAACTTTGGCGTTTTGAATAAAAAGTTGACAAATTCCACATCTCTCTTCACGCCCTTGTAATCTACTTGATGTACTAGTTTCTTAAGGTGGCTTTGAAGACAATCAAGATGATCAAGGGCATAATGGTGCTTCACCCTTTTTGACTGGCCTTCAAAAGAGACACGCAAATGAAACAAACAAAAAATATGCGATTTTGAACACACGCAAAGCGTAGTGACAACGATTGCACAATTTGACTAAATGAACATTTATTCGGACATAATTCGGATTACACATAAACAATTCAATTCATAAATATCATGAAATATCGGCTACATTTGGCGTGTAAAAAATCTCATCAAGCAATATAAGCTAGAAACTAAATGTGGAATGTAAGGTACATATAAATTTTTGATCAAATGTTAGTTACCTTCACATAGAGCTTTTGGGGCGAGGAAACAATTGAGAAGACTAACGGCATCATTAATGTCGGGGAGATGGCATGGACACAACCAAAACTTTAATAGCTCCCATCGGATATGGGAATGCGGAGGTATAGACATACGCAAAAGCAAAACTTTGGTTATACGTATTGACATAATGTATAAATAATAAAAGTAAATCAAGTAATGGCATGGTGAACTTACACACTACACACCTTACAAATACCAAACTCAAATGTCATAGGGCGAATGAGGGGCCCCAAAAGCTGAAGCTTTGGAGCCATTTGGATGCGAGCGTGCGGCCGAGGCGGGGCTCAATGTAAGTCGGGGGGGCGAGTAATGGTGGCGTTCAATGAATAGCTTTTCTAAAAGAGGAGCATCCTCAATCACCACTTCTTCGAGAATTTGCTCGGACTTCGGAACATTCTTCGTCGGAAAGACCAAGCGACCTAAGTGTACAATTAGTTATGCGGATGCAAGAAAATCCGACATTTACGGGGCATTACCAAACTCTATAGTATAGGGCATTTGGAGAGGGCGTATGGAGCATTTTGTCCCCGATAGCCATGCCATTTGGATGGTAAGCTCTTTCATATTGGCGAAATGTAAACTATCTAAATCGTACAGGGAAACTTGGCGTACTCATGGTGTAGTCTAGGTCAGGTCTATCATCGCGATGGTGAGAGAGCAAAGGGAGGAGGATACGAGAAATTGGGCGGCGGCTCGGCACGAATATGTGAATGCGTTCCAAAGCTCGAGATGCTCAAGGCTATCAGATTTAGGGGATTGAAGCGGACACGTAGATCGGATAGATGTCGTCTATGCTTTGACAACCAAAGCACGGCCCGCGGAAATTACCGAATGATTGGAGATGATCCGAGATATGATCGATCTGACGTCAAATATAAATTTTGGCGCTGGCGCTTGGTGAGCTTGATGTCGCCGTCGAGAGGTTGGCCGGAGAGTTCCGCCATAGGGAAAACCACTTAGGGTGGATAATACTTAGCGTCTGGCGCCCATTTTGTCATTTGGTAGGAGGGAGATGATGGTGGTGAGAATGTAGATGCGGGAGGTTCTTTGATAAGATCAGAGCTAGCGGGCGGGGGTTTGGTTTGGTTTTGATGGATCGGCGGATGATTTCGCCATTTCGGCGAACCTAGGTTTCTTCATCTTTGGATCTATCTATTTGCGGAAAGCGATTGCGGCGTTTCTTTCTTGTGACTCTAGTAGTACGATTACTAGGTTTTACTGCGGTAGAAACCGGCGGTGGCGGTGATATTTTTGCAACATCGGTGAACCGTGGCCGTCGATTTGATCGGACCGCTAAGGTCGTCGATTCTTAAGCGGCCTTGAGGCCTCAGGGCTAGAATGGACAGCCCAAGTTGGCCGGGCACCTAAACTATTCACAACAGGCGTCGGTATTGATCGTCCACTCCCCACCTTGAAGCGAGTGGAGTTGGGATCTGAACCTGGAACAAGAACAAGATGGTCCCATGGGCAACAAGTTTAATTCAATATAATAAATATATCGTATTTTTACGATTCGCTTTGTATCGGCCGCAGTGCGAAGCATATGTATGTGTGGTCAACAATTTATGCGAACAAGCTACTAGCATCATATATTTTATCAAATTGAGCAAGCGGTCATCGAGTTTGCATCGATCATCACACATACTTTTAATACTAGCTTAGCTAGATAGTACATCATCACCAAAAGTGGTCAAGGCAGCATAAGATCGATCACATTAATTAGTGTGGTGTCGACATTGGGCCGAATGGCACCGCACCTGTCAGAACACGGTACCTTCTCGGCCTTTTAATTCTTCATTCACGTCACGTACTCAACGCCGGAGACTCAGCGGCGGCAGTCAGGAAGACTTCATCGAGCCTTTGCATCATGAGCCTCTCCTTCTCGGCCTTCCCTTTGTTGAGATCCTCAATAGCCCCGAAACTTCGGAGCTTCCGCATGATGGGTTTCACAACCACCACCTCCGGGCACTACATATATATATGCAGAAACAATTATTTGCGGGGTCGGATGAGATCGTGTCAACAAAAACAAATTACAATCCTCAAATTAAATCACGTTCGAGAAAGCGCCTTGAGATGAAGAAAAGTGAACTATGCCAAAAGCGGTGGCTAGAGAACTACTACGTACCTTTTCACGAGAACTATATATATGCCAAAATAGCTATTGGTTTCCACAATTTTAAGTTTTAAACAAATTGTATATATATATATATATATATATATATATATATATATATATATATATATATATATATATATATATATATATATACTGGGAAGATGGCCGGGATGGAAGGCGAGAAGTGCTTTCGGGGAAAGAAGATCGAGAAAACATGAGGATCTTGCAAGTAACATGTTACGCAAGAATCGAAAAAGGTCTATAATCTATATATATATGGCGTGAGGCCATGTTAATAGGCTAGATGATTAGAAATTTGGGAGTTGTTATGCTAAGTTTGGTGCTCTGGGTAGAGGGCTTAGTCTACTTTTTGGTGTTTCTTTGTTACCGTTTGAGCTAGCTTTGTTGTTGTCGATTGCCCGTGATATATGGGTTCAAGGGAGGTTACGTTGTGTTCAGTTTTAAGCTTAGTAGAGTCTCTTAGGCATGTCTGTGTTTTTGTAGCTTCTCTTACGTAAAACTTCTAATGAATGCTTGTGTTTCCGTAATCAAAAGTAATGGAAATGGGGTCATCGAGTGGAAAAAAAGTTTTAAGCGAGGCATTATTACCGCGCCAGCGGCGAGCTCGCTTCCTTCTCCTTGGGCGTCGCCTCCGCCGCCCGACTTCCTCACCGCTTGCCTCGACGCGCCCGCTGGCGAGGACTTCTCCTTTCGCCCCGCCTCCGCCCGGCTTCACGGCCGCTAGCCGCCTCAACGACGGCCGGCTTGGGCAGCGAAGTACAAGGCCTCGGCAGCGGTAGCGGCGTCCCGCGCCGCCCGCATCACCGCATGTCGTGCCCCCGGGGGTGGCGCCTCCAACTCGGTGTTGCCGGATGCAACTCCTCCAACGCCATCGCTGCATGCCGCTTCGCCTCTCCATCATCAGCGTCGCTAGGGTTTGATGCATCCGAGTGGCCACGAGCTTCTAGTCTTCCACGAGAGACAAGGACGAGGCGGCACAGATGCCCGGCTTGTTGTACCCGTGGTGGAGGCAGGGGGACGCCCTTGTTGAACCTTGGCGGTGTCGTCACCTCCGTCTTCACCTCCATCGACATCGGCGGGGACGAGGAACCGGGGGCGAACCTCCCGTCTTTGGGTCCCCTCTCCCCGTGCCACTTCATCTTCGACGGCGGCGGGGGGAGAGGGTGAGGAGGAATGGGAGGCGGCGGCGCCGCGCGTGGCGGGCGGGAAGAGGCTAGGGAGCCTTGGCGGCGGCGGTTGCGCGTGGCGGGAAGTGAAGGAGTTGAAGCGAGTGGAGGGAAGAGGGGAGTGAAGGAGTTGAAGCGATGCGTATATAGGCTACGGCGGGTATTTTCTGATCGCATGTATCCAACACGGGTGCGAAGTATAAAAAAAATGTCAAGAGTTATTGAACCACGATCCTCTCGGTCCAAAAAAAAAAATCGGGATGGGATAGGTCGGCAATTTGGTCAAATTAGATTTTAAAAAGTCAAAAATTTGCGTTTTTTGTTGACGTGTCAAAAAAATTTAGTCGTGCAATTTGGTCAAATTAGATTTTAAAAAGTCAAAAATTGCGTTTTTGTTGGACACCTCAAACAAATCTCAACCCCGTCACGTCCGGTTAGATTCGAGTCCCCATCTCCCATAGAACAATATTTTACATGAACAAATCGTGACAAACGACATGTTTGAACAATATTACAAGCATGAATAAATATATATTCTTTTTCTTAGAACCAATATATATATATATATATATATATATATATATATATATATATATATATATATATTCTTTTTTAGAAGAATAAATACATATTCTAGGGCGCCACGGATGGGGTGCGGCGGCAAAAAATCGACCGCCAACCGCGAAGGGAGGAGGGAAGGGTTTTCGACGGCGCGTCCGCCACACCTTTTGGTTTTTTTTTCAAAATGGGAGGGGAAGTGTTCGGGCTTTGCCCCCCCCCCTAGCGTACGGGTTCACTCCCACTCTTCGTAGTACATTTCCTCTTCCGCACCCCTCATCTTGTACCACTCCTACTTGTGAGCACGATGGAGGGTGGTTTCTGGCTGGGGGCAGGGGGGGAGTGCAGGCGTCCGTCACCGCACCTCGGCTCCCCGCCGCCCGCGCCGCCCTTGCGGGACCCACCCTCGGGTTGTGGCTCCCTGCCTCCCGTGCTCGGCTCCGTCTCCTCCTCTTCCCGCTCGGCTGGAGCTCCTTCTCCAGGACCTCCGTCGCATCCATGCGCTATTAAGCGGTATCGCGAGCTCCGTCGCATCGGCGGGGAGAAGACCGCCTCCCTACTTCGCCCGGTGAGTAAACGATTGCCCTTGTGCTTAGCCGGTTTTCCTAATCTGTTCTTTGCTTGTGTGCGGCCAGCGTACCCGGGAGTTTGAGGCGATTCGCGGCGGACCTCGGCGGGGTGGAGGGTTCCCGAAGGGCGGCACTGGCGAACTACAGCGAGATCTCCTCGAAGGTTAAGTTTTTCCTATGGCAAATGTTTAACAACAAGCTACAAGTTACACGGTCTTTGCTCAAAAGAGGGTGGAAGGGATGCAGAAAGTGTTATGCGGATGATGGTCTTGAGTTTATTGATCATGTTTTTTCAAGCTGTCATGTGGCGAGATTTATTTGGCAAATGGTTAAAGAGATTTGGCGAGATAGAACCTCCCAATTCATTGGATGACTTTCTTGATAGATGGTTGCGTAGCGAGGAACATTACCAACTAGAGTTGTATTTTTGTTTTTGCTAGCCTTGCATGGGCGCTTTGGATTACTTGAGGAATAAAATGGCTATTGAAAAGAAATATCCCAACTCACCCCTTGATGTTGTATATCTTGCAATATCTTTTTTATGCAGCGGTGGATGATCCTACTCAAGAATAAAGGCGGGGAGCACGTCGAGCATGTGAAGGAGGAGATTCTAAAATTTGTAATTTGAAGGCTTTTCGTTTCAATAAATTTAGTTTCAAGCTGATGTAATAGTGCTTTAGACCTTGAGGTTATGTAGTGGGCTGGAGCAATTTCTTTGTCTTTCTTTTGCTTAATCTTGTAGCTGGTAACCCCAGTATTATCTTGTCTTGTCTTTGGCTTTCTTAAAAGTGAGTTTAATGAAACTCAAAAAAAAAAAAAAAAAGATCTCTTGATCACTTCCACTAGAAAGCGCATTTCTATAAATAATAACACGCCCTTCTTCGGGGTTGAAAACAATCTGAGGTTCTTGGATCGAGTAGATATATCCCCAATTCTTGGATCGGTAGATATATCTCCAAATTAAACCGATAAATAGAGAAGATATCATTCTTGGATCGGTAGATATATCTCTAATTCTCTAGCTATTTTTCTTAAGTAGCACCATCGGATCATACGAGGATTGTAAAAAAATACCCACCCCGTTACGTCCATCCTTGGTGAGGCGCACAAACTAGCAATCTGAGGTTCGATAGAGATTTAATTTTCTGACAACGGAAGAGTGAAATTTTGCTAGATACCAGTTGGACAACCTCTAGGTCGCTTGGAGGCGGCCATGAGCTGGACGAGAGATGGCGGGGGCCATGGAACCGGCGAGGTTCATGGACTGTACAACCTCCTCACCTTCACATTAAGGCCCTTTGATGATCAACAACGGTTGAAGAATCGCTCACCCTTTCAGTCTTGATCGAGAGTTCTTCTCAATTCTTGATGATGTAGTAATGGGGTCATCCTCGGTAGCTGAAAGCTGTAACATGCGGCTGAGATCTCTTTATTCACTTGCATTACGCCTTTACCTTCGTCGGTCACCTTATGCTGCAAGACTTCCATCAAACTAGCCCGAACATTGATTACGTTCTTGAGCCCCAGTTCAGCCTTTCCATTCCCTTTGTCATATTTATAAAGTTCGGTCTACGCACTCAAATTCAACTCTTTCCTTCCATCGGTTTGATTAACTCAACTACTTCTTGCGGGCTTGCTATTGCCACAACACCCGATTGGCTGAATTACGCTCCTTTGTTGCGGCTTGGTTAACTCACCTACGCCGATAAGCTTGTTGTTGCTATAAAACCCGGACTTCGGCCGGCGAGAATCATTGGTTTGAAGCTCAACATCACCAATGATCTCGGCACTCAAATACTCGCGACTCAACGGTTCGGGTTCGTGTTGTGATAATCCGAATCTTGCTCTTCCAAAAGCGTGGCCAGGCGGCTCAACTCGATCTCAAAATCAACCCCGGCAACGCCTGCGGCCCTCTTCTACTACGATTTGCCATCATCGAGCCAAACTCATCAACACAAGAATTGAACACTTCCTCGCCCTTCACCGGCGGCTCTGCTTTGTCGGCGGATTTACTGCGGCGGCCGATGGCGATGGAGACATTCCATCGGATATCGAGCAACTTCCATAGGGGATCGTCGGGGCCAAACGGGGCGAGGAAGCGGTGCTTCCTGGCGTAATTTGAGTCCACCGCCTTGTCGGCGGCGTGGTGGAGAATGACCCATTTGGGCGAGGATCCCGGCGCGCTCGGCTCGTCCCGTGGCGAGTGCATCGATAGCGCAGCGTGCGGACGAATTTGTCGTGCATCACCCCGTCGGCGCCGGCCTGGCTGGCTGGCGTTGGCGGTGCCTCCTCCGATGGCGGTGGATCGTAGTTGTGGTTGTACCCGCTGCGTGGAAAGGCCGGATGATGAGGGGCTGGCTAGTGCGTGGCGGCGCCAGTAGCGGGAGATCTCCGTGGCCCGCTCCGACAAAGCGGGAGCAGCGGATGACATGGAAGCGGGTGGAGGCGGCGGCGTCATCGGCGGCGGATCTCCGGTAGCGGCGTGTGTGAGCGTCGGGTGGCGGTCAGTTTCTCTCCACGCCGACGTAGATCTTGGACCCGAACGCCTTGGACACCCTTTACGAGGACGTCCTCTGCCCTAGCATGTCACGGGCAGGGTACCGCCGGCGCGCGCGGGTGCTTCCGGACCACGGGTTGATCACCGGCGGATGGGTCCTCCCACTCGGGGAACCCGCGGAGCGCACCGCGCATAGATGCGATCGAGGAAGAGGTAGTCGTCACGGCGGGCGAGGTGCGGAGTGCGGCGCGTGAGGGGGTCGTCGGCGATTTGCCGTGTGCGGGGTGCGACCGAAGGGGCCCTCGAAGGGAACATCCACGGCGCCTGGTCCCATGTTAAAGGGAATGGATGAGAATGGTCGGTTATCCGAATCGACGAGGGGACATGAGGGAAAGAGGAGGGACGGCGAGCGACTGGCGCGTGGTTGGCGTCGCAGCGCGGTGGACGGTCAAGTGCCCGTCGGGGTCAGGACGCGCGGGGGCGGGTCGCTAACGTTCAGCTCGACGAGCGGCGCCGCGGTCAAGCGGGGAAGATGCGGAGGGCGATGAGGATGGTGAAGCGGAGGCGTGGACCGGGAGACGGGCGCGGTGGCGGCGATCTGCGGCGAGGTGGTCCCGATGGGCGTGCGTGAGAGCGGTGGCGCTTCGGCGGCGACACCGGGGTCCGCGTGTCCCACCCGCGAACGGCAGCCCACGGGGCATCTCGATCGGCATCTCGGCCGTCGTCTCGTCTCGTCTCCTGGGCGGGCCTTCTCCGGTGAGCGATCCGATCCGCCGATTAGATTGATTGGCGCCGCTTCGACCGAATTTCAATTTTGAGTGGAGGCGGGAGGAGAGTAGAGAAAGCGAGAGTAGTTTTGTTTCGATTCACTTCCAAGGGGGACACTACACCGAATAAGTTATTGTAGTGAGCGTGGGTTGGATTTCAAAATGTATTCAAATCGAGAAAATTTGCCAAATGTTGTATAGATAAATTCTCCCCTTAAGTTATTTATTTCAAGATTCTTGGAGAGCTAGAGCATTCCAAATTTGAACAAAATTTTGATAATAATAACATAACATAGAAACGGGTTGTTTAGCGAAGCGGCTAATTTAATAGTATCATGCGAGGCAGAACAAGATGAAGCAAGAACAAGCAAACATTGTCAAAGAAAGAAAGACCTAAGCTAGGAAGACAAATATGGACGTCCCACGGGTCCGGACTTCGAATAGGGGCGACAACACCGCCGAGACGCTTGCGGCCCTCGGCAGATTCTAATCTCCAACACAGGTCTTAAGCGCTAGCCATGGCCATGACCGAGGGGCTCGAGACCTACATGGGAGATTATAGTCCTACCGCCACGAGCCCCCTCTCTTAATGAGTACCTATTACAACTCTTCGCATCGTATATTCACTTGGACCGCACCACACCTTGGGCCAACAACACAAGATCAATTATCTTCAAATTGCTCGTGGGATAGATAGATGTGTATATGATCTTCTCTTTGATCCTTTTAAAATCTCCCACGTAGTTCTTTGTGGTTGTACCTAGGATCAACCCGAAAAAGGTATTTAAGACAACGCAATTTGTATACAAGTTAGATACCGGGTGTCACATAAATTTGTAACGGACAAGATACGTGTTCACTTGGAACTCACATTGCCGAGCTCATCTATCATCTTGACTAGTTTCCGTGCTCTACAGCAGTAGCAGTTCAAGCCCGGCTAGATTTTGCTTCTCGGACCCCAATGATGAGGACATCACCACGCTGGACACGCCACGCCACGATCTTCCCCAAGTTGCAACTCATCTCCAACTCAGCTGCCACGTTACCCTCGGATTCATCGGACACGTCGTCAATGTTTTCGGTCGTAACTCCCTCATACGATATCGAAACGGGCGATCTTGGACTCTATGGAAAGGGGACGACGACACCGTCGTTTTGGATCTGGTCCCAGCTACAGATGGCCCGTGGATCATTCTGTGTGACCACGGCAAGGTGCTGCGTCACCTGTTTTGGGCCAATTTGGTCATGTATCGTGTCGGGCCTTAAGCCCATGTTGTGGACGCCCAACTCCTGGCCGCCCTCAACCCTAGGTCACGTCTTAGACTATAAACACAGCCGCCGCCGCTGCTAGTCACTTGGGTTTTGTTTAGTTTGAGTTTTTCCATCGAGAAACTTGATTGATTCATTGTAACCGTGAAGATTATTCCGCTTACAGTAATCCAGGGCCCCTATTCTTGTTCTCCACACCCGTGGTGATTAGTCCTTTTGTGATCGAACTTGAACACCATCATCTCAATTCTTCAATCATATTTGCAATATTCATTGCGTTCTTAAGCTGTTCTTGCTTGTGTTCTCGATTATTTGGCGGGGAAAGCCTTCTTGGCGAGGTCAATCAAGTCGTGCTTGGTTGATAACCATTGGAGCGATGGTGTAGCGGTTGCAGGGTCAAGTTTGTGTTGATTCGAAGCCGGACCGTCAACGTCGAGTTCTCCACCAATCGATTTACCATGTACCTCCACGGAAGATCGGGCGGACCCTATCGGTTGGTATCAAATTTCCGGGTTTACCGCGAGGTATTATCTCGTTTGCCTTAGATTCATACATATTTGTTCATCACCTAGAGTCCACAAAAAGCCCAAAAATATTTTCGTTTCACCGCTGTCCTATCACCCTTTGTGCCTTGCAATTTCGTTTTTCGGATTGCGTTGTTGAGTTTGTGTAAGGTGGTCGAAGTCTATTTGCTGGATTAGGATTGTGTTCGCGTCGTAGTTCAACCGCCCGTCGCTGTGGTTTGTGTTTCTGCCGCTATCCTATCCACCGCCCCCATAGAACAAGTCGATTCCACCACATTACTTGACTTGCCATCGCTAGCCGCCTTGTGTGATCTCTCACCTTTGGCGTAAACCCTAGTTAGGTTGCCAACCGCCTAATTTTCGCCGCACCGCAGCCCTCCTTACATCATCCCGGCGCATACCTATGACACTTCTTGACAGGGGAGATTCATCGTGTGTTCGGTGTTGGAGTTTAGAGACACTTTGCCCTTGCCGCCGCCGATTCGTGCTTTTCGGAGTTTTCAGAACACCATATTTTGAGGTACCTTTCAAAAAACGGCCACAACTTTACGCTCGATTGTCCAAAAATCTGAAATTTTTTGTGCAGATTCTTGATTCAATTTTGTTAAAAACAAATAGCCAAAGGCCTATTGGGGTCTGGCAAAAGTGCAAAAAAAAAAAAATCGGGAAAATAAAAAAAAAAATTGTCAAGAGTTTTGCACGCTTTTCAGAGATCTTGTTGATTTTCTATAGGCCGCATATCACCTCTGTTCTAGGTGATTCTTCTTGTGATTTTCCTTCTTTGGTGATCCTTGTTCCAGGAAAAATATCAAAAAAATAATAAAAAATAAAAAAAATTTTGTGATACACAGGGGCGTAAAAAACGAGAAAAAAGACGAAATAGTGCTTCTGCTGGTGCGCTTGTTCTATCTTGCTGTTTTCCATCGTTCATTTGTTTCATCTTGTTGCGCTACAACTAGGCACGTCTTAGCCAACATTTGTGACTTGTACTTTGGATCCAGTTGAACACTTGGTAATCGATTTCGTTATTTGCTACTCCTTCTTTGTCATATTGTGTGCCTTCCTATAGCTCCACAAATTTCTTCTCGTCAAGACAGGTTCCTCTGCAACCTTTACACCACAAACCGCCGACTTATTGTACCTGTGTGGCTTTGGTAAGAATACTTGCAAGACGTGGTAAGGCGTTTTGATATTGCATTCCACTTATACCACCACTTTCACCACCTTCCGGTCGTGTTAGTTGTTAGGGATAATACTTTGTTGTTGTCTCTTCTTTGTTTACTAACCATGTCGGGAGCGGCGGGTGAACCAGCAGCCTCTCCAATAGACTTCAATGAGTGTGTGTCAAGGCGGTGACCACACTCCTCGTGATCGACACACGTACATGACATAGCAATTCGAGCGATGCAACGCAACTTTAACAATCTGATGACTTCGGATTGAACATGTTGAGCAACGCCGTGGGCTGGCGTCCACATCCTAATGAGGATGATCTTGGTGATCTCGGCGATGATCTTTGCTCTTGATGATGGGCCCGATCGCGATCTTGATGATGGCGCCGCTTTTGATCGTGATGTGGACCGTCTTCATCGTAATCGTCGTGGTATGGGAGGTAATCGTGGCGAGGTAATAATAATAATGATCCTTTTAGTAAGGTTAAATTCTCCTTGCTGAATTTCTTTGGTAATGCTGATCCCGAGGTATATTTAAATTGGGAAATTCTTTGTTGATCAAAAGTTTTCATCTCATAGAGTTCCCGAGGAGCATAGAGTTAGGCTTGCTACTAGCGAGTTTACAGAGTTTGCTTTATTTTGGTGGCATGACCTTTGTAATCCTGGCTGATGTTAAGTAATCTTTGCTCCTATACCTCAAACTTGGAATGATTTAAAGCGTGCATGAAATCTTGTTTTGTTCCTCCTTATTACCAACGTGATTTACTTTTTGCAAACTTTAAAACAAGGTGATAAGAGTGTGGAACAATATTATCAAACTTTGCTTATTGGTTTAGCACGTTGTGGTGTCAAGAAAATAATCAATAGACTTGTGCTAGATTCTTTGGTGGTTTAAATCGTGAAATTCAAGATATTCTTGATTATAAAGATTGGACTACATTTTTCTCGATTGTATCACCTTTTTGTTAAAGGCGAGCGTGAAAGTACGAGGGCCGCCGTCAACAACAATCTTTCGGTCCAACGATGGGAGATATTCTCATCGGCAGCGTTCCACACATGAGACGCCAAAGTTCCCTGCTTTGCTACATTGATGCCTCCGCTTGCACCTTCTTCGAGGTAAACAAATCTATTGTTTTTGCGAGAATCCACTTCAGCGAGAAAGGTGTCACTCGGTGCTTCTACTAGCTCGTCCTCCTCTAGCTCCAAAATCACTTGCCACCGCTGCCATGGCATGGGACATATTGCGGGAATGCCCGACAAAGCGCGCTTTCATTGCTACCGAGGATGGATATGTAAGTACTAGTGATGTTGAAGATGATTTAGCCCTTGCCGCTAACATTCATGATTCGGATGATCTTTGAGAAAGACGCGGCCATCGCCATTGACTTCGTCGCTGCCACCGCGGGCTATCCTAACCTCCTTGTGCGGCGTGTCTTGAGTTCTCGTGTGGCACAAGAGGAAGACAAGAAGATCGGCACAACAATTTGTTCCACATGTATCTTGTTGTGCGGGGTTGTCGTGTTCTCACCATCATTGATAGCGGGAGTTGCAACAAATTGGTGAGTGAAGATTTGGTCGAGAAGCTTGGCTTGACCACACGACAACATTCTTATCCATACAAACTTCAATGGTTCAACAACAAGTGGTAAGACTAAGGTAACCAAATCAGCACGCATTAGCTTTTTCACGGGCTCTTATCATGATCTTGCTGATTTTGATGTTGTACCTATGCAAGCTTGTTCCATTTTATTGGGTAGATCCATGGGAATTTGATAATGATGCTTCACACCATGGTAGAACTAATACATACACTTTTATGCATAAGGACAAACAAATTACATTGCCGCCTTTGTCTCAAATGCGGATATTGTTAAACATGCTCAAGAGATTAAAAATAAACCTCCAATAGACATTGCTAAAAATAATGGGATTGATTGAATGGGGGTGCTTTTCTTGCTACAACTTCGCTCTTTGGCTGAGTTATGTGATAATCCTGATGCACCATGTTATACTATGTTCTCTCAACCTATTATGTCTTGTGCATTACTGCTTTGTCACTAACATTTTTGCGGGGAGTTCGTTCATGATGGGATGGAGTCGAGGGCGACTCCAATTCTAGAAGGAGGGGATGATGAGGACATCACCAAGATGGAGTCGGGGCGACTCCAATTCAAGAAGGGGAGGATGATGAGGACATCACCACGCTGGACACGCCTACGCCCGCAGTCTTCCCCAAGTTGCAACTCATCTCCAACTCAGCTGCCACGTCACCCTCGGATTCAGCGGAACACGTCGTCAATGTTTGGTCGTAACTCCCTCATACGATATCGAAGCGGGGCGATCTTGGACTCTATTGAAAGGGGACGACGACACCGTCGTTTTGGATCTGGTCCCAGCTCCAGATGGCCCGTGGATCATTCTGTGTGACCACGGCAAGGTGCTACGTCACCTGTTTTGGGCCAATTTGGTCATGTATCGTGTCGGGCCTTAAGCCCATGTTGTGGACGCCCAACTCCTGGCCGCCCTCAACCCTAGGTCACGTCTTAGACTATAAACACAGCCGCCGCCGCTGCTAGTCACTTGGGTTTTGTTTAGTTTGAGTTTTTCCATCGAGAAACTTGATTGATTCATTGTAACCGTGAAGATAATTCGCTACGGTAATCCGGGGGCCTGTTCTTGTTCTCCACACTGTGGCGATTAGTCCTTTGTGATCGAACTTGAACACCATCATCTCAATTCTTCAATCATATTTGCAATATTCAGATTGCGTTCTTAATTGTTCTTGCTTGTGTTCTCGATTATTTGGCGGGAAAGCCTTCTTGGCGAGGTCAATCAAGTCGTGCTTGGTTGATAACCATTGGAGCGATGGTGTAGCGGTTGCGGGTCGAGTTTGTGTTGATTCGAAGCCGGACCGTCAGCGTCGAGTTCTCCACCTATCGATTTACCATGTACCTCATGGAAGATCGGGCCAGACCCTATCACCCAACCTTCTCGTATGAAGTCGGCGCTTGACATTCGATGTGGAAAAGGACACGTGGAGGTCACGGACATTATTATGAGCGAGTAGAGAGGCGACCATAGCCAAAGCCACGACCAAACAACAACCACCACCCGCACAAGCTGAGCGGCGCACATCACCCGCATCCAGGCCAGCCTAGTTCAACGGGATGCGGGCAACCAAACAACCTATTTATAATCTCCCGCATAGGTCTTTGTGATTGTACCTAGAATCAATCGAGAAAAAGTATTTAAGGCAGATAGCATGAGGATATGCAAGACAAAACAAAACTCTTTGGATCAGATTTTTTGGATTCTCAAAATCTTGATTAGCTAGATTTCTAGAATCTAGATTTTAGACAAAAAAATCGAATGTTGTGTTTGGATATCTAGATTCTAGAAAAGATTTTATGGTTGTAGGCATGTGGATGGGCAAAAATTAGGTAAAATCGCTCTTGGGCTGATTACGGATTTTTACAATCACGGCTATCGGATTCTAGAATCTAGGGCACTGTAGGTCTTTACCCAACAAGATGTGCTTCTTTTCGACATTTTCTTCGGCGGACGCCCCAACACGAGAGATACGGCGGCGGGACTTCAGACGGCGGCGGCGTCGGCAATCTGTCGAATGCTTCGCGATAAGCGCGCCTCGTTCTCGCCCGGCGCTCCCGCCGCCGGGATCCCGGTGGGGGAAGTCAAGACGATGATGCGACCTCGCCCAGAGCCGCCACGGACCGCCACGGGGCCACGGAGGCCCCTTGATGGACCCCGGATCCGCAACCACCAAAAAAACAAAACTTCGTATTTCTTTGTTTCAAAAACCACCACGAAGAATCATATCTAGCTCCATGGGTGTGATAAAGAGGTGCACCTGCCAAGGATGGAGACGCCCGGGCGCCGAGGGCGAGGGCGCGAGGCGAACCTATGTCGGACCGCTCTCTACTTTTGTTGGGTGAGAAGAGTTTGGAAGTCGAGAAGAGGCGAGAAGAGGGGTACTACTACTAGGGGTACTATGGGAGATGGGAGATGGGAGAAGGAAGTGATGAGAGGCGGCCGAGAGGCAGACACCATGGCCCCACGGGCACCGGGTTTTACGCAAGTTTTGTGGCTTATCAGAACTTGTGTACTACTACGGTAGTACTAGTATTTGAATTTGAAACAGAGACTTAGGCTTTTGGCGGCACTCCTGCATTAAAAATAGAAATCGGGGTTTTTTTTTGTGAAGGGATAGCGAGGAGCCGAGGACATTGGCGCCGTGCTCGCCCGGAATTTCAATTTGAGCGGAGGACGGGAGGAGAGTGGAGAAAGCGAGTAGTTTGTTTCATTTCACTTCTAGCGGGGGCACTTGTTCTGTCGCAGGAGTGAGTTTTGTAGTGAGTGTGGGGCTAGTGGCAAAATAGTTGGAAAAGCAACATTAGAACTCCCGTAGCACTTTTCGTTTGTATTTGGTAAACATTGTCCAATCATGGACTAAATAGGCTCAAAAAGATTTGTCTCGTCATTTACAACAAAACTATGTAATTAGTTATTTTTAACCAACATTTCTTTGCTCGAACATATGTTTTTGGTGTATTTAATGTGATGTGATGGAGAGAGTCTAAAAATTTGGAAGTTGGCTTAGAAATAGTATTTGCCAACTAAAAGCGAGGCTTGGTTGGACTTCAAAATGTATTCAAATTAGGAAATTTGCCAAATTTTGTATAGTTACATACTCCCTCTATCTTAAGTTATTTGTTTCAAGATTCTTGGAGAGCTAGAGCATTCCAAATTTGAACAAATTTTTTTGATAATAATAATTATTGAGAGAGAGGCGGTGTGTTACGCTAACATCATTTTTGGTGATTTAGTAGTATATATCCTATGAGGCGAGAATAAGATGAAACAAGATGAAGCAAGAACAAGCAAACATTCTTTGAAGAAAGAAAAAAAAGACCTAAGCTACGAAGACAAATATGGGCGTCCCTCGGGTCCGGATCGAATAGGGATAGCGACCGTTGAGGCGGCTTGCGGCTCTCGGCGATTATAATCTCGGTAGCGAGGTCTTAAACGCCGACCATGTGCATGACCCCTTGAGACTTACACGCGGGAGATTATAGTCCTACGACGCGAGCCCCTCTCGTCGATGTTTCTCGTCGATGTTAACGGGGACAATGAGTACCAACTACAACCCGATATACTACTATTGACTTGGACTGGACCGCGGCGCGGAAGGAGGCACACCAACTTCGGCACACCAACTCTACGGTTGTAGGGTTTGATCGTTTTGAGCACAGAATTTGTGGAGAGTCTTAGCATCCCGTTTTACACCCTAAAAAATAGAATAGCCAACAAAAATATTACTTCCTAGCAGTTTCACGTATACATTTAACGATAAAATGACATAGCATCTACAAGAGTTTGCTAAACTAGTTTGCCATCCTTGGATTTTTGCAAAAACGAAAAAAATAACTTGGCTTATCTTATTTCAGCTTATTCTCTCACGAATACTACTCAATCAGCCAAAATCAGCCGAGCAGATTCGATATACTGTAGTAGTCTTGTTGTAGGCTTTTACAGGCACTCCGGCACTCCTAGAATAAAAATAGAAATCGTTTTTTTTTTTTTTTTTCCTTTTCTTTGTGAAGGGTCGCGAGTTCTTGAAGTGCACGGGGGCACGGGGCCCTCGGGAGATCTTGTATGCCGTGGCATAAATCTTTTGAGTACAATAGGGCCCACGCTGCCATCGTTGTTCAAAGTCCATCGTTGGTGCAGGCCAAGCGAGTGTCATCGCACGCAGCGATCCTCTGAACTCCTTTTTTCCATTTTTTCCACCGGTGCGGGTTTGTAGAAGGCGTTGACTATAATGACCGGCTGTAGGGTCACATATTGAGTCATTTGACGAGGGCTGTTCGATGCATTAGGAGAAGGAAGAGACAAGAGACGCATAGAGAGAGAGAGAGAGCAGAGAGTTTGGCCAAGCTCCTGCGTCTCCATTTGATCTAGGGCTGCCAAATTTGTTTTGACATAAGGCCACAAGGCCGAACATAGAGCTTTGTTCGGCCGGGCCGGCCCGGCCGGGCCGATCTTTGTGAGAAAAATCTGCCTCGGCAATTTGGCGGGCCGATCTTTGTGAGAGAAAATACTGGCGGCGGGCCGGGTGATAAGCCAGCGACTCCTTCAAATCTCAAAATATGCCAAATTTGATCTAGAGTCGCATGTCGCGCCGCCCCTCACAGCGCACCCGGCGTCGGGGAAGGTGCGCCGCCCTGGCTGGAGGAGGGGCGACCCTCGCCCGGGCGCCGCTATCTGCGAGATTTCCGCAGAGAAAGCGGGATGGAGAAAGCGGAACCGTTTCGGAAGCGGGGGGTTCGCTCCGTCCGCGAGAGGCGGACGGACGACGGAACCGACCCGCATCCTCGGCGAATATTCCTCTCATGGGTTGGCTCCGTTCCTTTCTTCCTGCATCCAAACACCGAAAAAAGAGGTTCAACGCCAACCCGGCTCGCTCCGCTCTCCAACCAAACACACGGCTAGTTTGTGGATAAGTCAAACCTTTATAACTTTGACCATATGTATAGAAAAAACTACTACATGTTTACAATATGTAATAAGTATCATTAGATTGATATCGGATCATACTTCGTAATAAATTTTATTTGGAGATCTAAGTATCAATATTATTATTTTCTATATACTTAATAGTCAAACTTCCGTCCCAAAATGTTAGTCGTTCTCGGTTTTTCGTGTCACAACTTTGACTCGATTTTTACAAAATAAGTGCAACATTTGTATCTTCAAATAAATTTGTTAAAAAAAATAGGTTCAAAGATTTTGGGACGGAGGGAGTATTCATCGCACACCATCTCTGTTTAGAAGGCACCATACGCAACATACTACGGCTACTATACTACTATTCACTTGGGCCGCACCACAAAAAGATCTAGTATTATCTTCAAATTGCTCGGCACCAAAGACAAATGGATATAATATTCTCTTTAATCCTTTTTATAGGGCATGTTTGGCGGGGGCTTCTTCTTGGCTCCGGCTCCTCCGGAGGAGCCCTACCAAACGATGCGGGAGGAGGAGCCGTTTGGAGCCGTTTTTAGTGGAAAAAGGAGGAGCCGGGAGCCGTTTTGGAGGAGCCCCAATTTCGAGCTTCTCCAAAATGGCTCCGGCTCCTCTAGTGAAGCCCCTTCCAGAAGCCACGCCAAACACACCCATAATCTCCCCCTAGTTCTTTGTGGTTGTACACGATCAACCGACAAAAGGTATTTAAGACAACACAATTTTTGTACAAGTTAGATAGAATGAGTCACATAAATTTATAAGGCGACACAACAGACTAGTTCCTAGCGTTCGCGCTAGATCCGGTGTTGGGTGCGCCTCCAAGGTCGATCGCATCCACAAAGATGATGAGGTTGGTAAGACATATGACGAGGCCACCCTAGGTGTGGGCGAGGAGTGTAACCATCGAGTTTTTCATCCGATTTTAAGCCCTAGAAAAAAATATGACGGGGAGTTGCTTAGTAGAGTAGCCAACAAGATATAACTATGACGGGGAGCTGCTAAACCATTGCTTCTTGGCAGCTTTTTATGTATACAATTAACGAGAAATTATGAAATTTAACCCGTTATTTGTGTGCCGCTAGAAATATGACCCGGAATTCGCATGCCTTATGAAATATGACCCATGTCGCCGCAATTCTTATGAAATCTGGATTTTTTTCAGGATTTTTGGATTTTACGTAAATTTAGGAATTTCTTTAACTTCCTCTATATATGTCTGGTCATCACCCTTCTTTTGACACTCTCCCGCACTCATTCCTCCTTTATATCTCTAATACTCTATACCAACTATTATTAGTGCCCTTGTAAAAAAACTATTATTAGTGCGGCCTACTTATAATTTTATCTAAACATATCCATGTGATATCTAGTTTTGAAAAATTTATTAAAACAAATTTAATGGTGTAATCGAAGATTTAATTTAGACTTTTGGTTTGTCGGTTATAACATTTTTTAGGTATTTTAAATTGTGGGGGCCGCCGGTGGGTATGCTCTTTTCTCTCTCGTTCGGCTTCATCTTTGCCTCCTCCTGCGGCTCGTCCGGACGTGGCTTTGTTGCGTGCTTGGAAACCGCGAGACAAAAATTTTCACTATAATTTAATCCAACGCTTACGCGACAAAGGAACGAAGTGTTCACGTTACCTTGTAACCTACGCTCTGCCTCTGCTCACGCACAGCGAGTCCAAGTAAAAGTACGTATTGTTGGAAAAGGTTTTGGTCAAAACAAATTTTGATTATAATCGGAATTTAATTTAGATTTTTGGTTTGTCGGTTAAAACATTTTTAGGTATTTTAAATTGTGAGGCCCGCGGTGGCTCTCGTCTAGTAGGAGTAGTACTAATCCGGCGGCAATGCGAGAAGGAAAGGAACGTTCGCGTTCACGTTGCCACGGCGCGTCGGGCGACGTAGCGAGGGTGTCTTGTACATCGGGGGTCACGTATGGAGTCATTTCACATGCCTGTTCGGTCGATCGAGAGAGAGAATGAGGTGGCGTTCGATGCCAAATTTGTTTCAACACAACTACACAAGGCCACAATTTGCCTCTTTACGGAACAAATCAATTTGAATTCGTTTGTTGAGCCACAATGCACAAACTAGCAATACAGGTTCAATACTGGTCGGTAGGGAGCATCCGTTTAGAAGGCGCCCTCCTCCTGTCCGACGGCGAGTACGGAGACAACAACACCGTCGAGACGCTTGTGGCCCTAAGCAGATTATAATCTCCAGCGGGTCTTAAGCTCTAGCCATGGGCATGATTAAGGCTCGAGACCTACACGGAGATTATAGTCCTACGATCCGCAGCCCCTCTCGTCAATGTTAACTTGAGGATAATGAGTATCTAACCGCTATTGCTACTATTCACTTGGACCGCACCACACCTCGGGCTCACAAACGCAAAAATCTATTATCTTCAAATTACTCGGCGGCATGGATGAGTGAGAGGCGCGGCCAAGGCGGCTGCCATTCCAATCAAAAAGCAAAGGGCTAAGGCATAGGATGCCAAAGATGCGTACAGCATGAACATTTGCCTCACTTATGAGGCCGAGGCCGGTAGATAGCCTTGCAAAAGGAAAACGAAGAGAGGTGGAAAAGGATCTCCAAGCGAAGAAGATGTGCTTTCTTTGCGACATTTTCTTCGCCTCCTCCCCATCCTTTTATAATCTCCCGCATAGGTCTTTGTGTTTGTACCTAGGATGAATCGGGGAAAAGGTATAAGACAACAAAATTATTGAGCAATGTTGTACTACAAGCTAGATAGCAAACCTTTTTTAGAGCCATTCAAAAACCTTCAAAAAAAAGGAAGGATAATGCACTTTACAATCTAGATTTGATTGCTTACCCAAGAAGATGTGCTTCTCTTGCGACATTTTTTTCGGCCTCGCCCAAAACACCCGAGAGATCGGAGCGGCCAAGAGCCCAAGACTTCCACAGACGGCTGCGTCGGCAATCTGGCGAGGTAGACCCCAGTGTCGGACAGCTCTCTACTCTTGTTTGGTTGAAATGAGTTTGGAAAGTCGGGGACGAAGAGGTGAGAAGTAACTAGCACTAGGTGTAGTATGGGAGAAGGAAGAGATGAGAGACTACTTAGAGAAAAAAGCTTGACCCATAGCACTATATATGGAGCATCTTGTATGAGGGAATCCGAGGTGGCAATATAGAGTGTTTGATGCGAACACATGGTCCCACGGTTAATTTAGCCACCGCAAAAGTTTGTATAACTTGTTTGGAGTAAATTTAGCCCACGACAAAAGTTTGTCTTAGGAATCGGCATCATTTTTTTTGAATTTGGGAATCCGACCTCAAAACGAAAATTTGTTAGGAATTCAAAACTTGCTCATAGTGCCCACACAACACCGGTTTCTCGCATTCATACATATACTTTATATCCTTTGTGTGGGCCCACTTGTAATTTTATCTAAATATATCCATGTGATATCTTATTTTGAAGAATTAATTGAAACAAATTTAATGGCGTATTGAACTTAATTTAGATTTTTGGTTTGTCGGTTATAGCATTTTTAGGTATTTTTAAATTGTGGGGCCGCCGGTGGCCTCCCTCGTCTACACCGGGAGTAGTACTAATCCCGCGGCAGCGAGAAGGAACCGAAGCGTTCACGTTGCCACGGGCCGGCCGCCGGGCCGCCGGCCTGGCTGGCGGCGTGAGTCCCGTAGTATTTGTTGGAAAAGGTTTTGGTCAAAACTTTTTTTTTTGGGAATATAAAAACTTCGTCGTTCCGTCCACCCTGAGTGCGAGGCCTTGGTGTCATCCGCACTGCACTATAGACTCCTTTTTTCAAAGACGGGTGCAGTAGAATCGTAATCATGACATGCCCGAACACTGTGTAGAGTAGGTGTCTTTGCGGGTCACGTATGGTGTCATTTCACATACTGTTCGATCGAGAGAGAGAGAATGAGGCGGTGTTCGATGACAAATTTGTTTCAACACAAGGCCAAAATTTGCCTCTTATCAAAATTTGAATTTGTTTGTTGAGCCACAATGCACAAACCTTGTCTGAGGTTCGATCTGATTCTTGGAGAGCAGATTATTCCAAATTTGAACAATTTTTTTGATAATATAACAACATTACAGAGAGCAAGGTTGTTTTGCTAACGCTGATTTTTGGGTGATTTAATAGTATTCCGTGAGACATAATAATTTGAAACAAGATGAAGCAAGAGCAAGCGAACATTGTCAAAAGAGGAAGCAAGACCTAAGCTACGAAGACATATATGGGCGTCTCGGGTCCGGACTTCGAGTAGGGGCGATGACACCCTCGAGGAGCTTGCGGCCGGATTATAATCTCAGTAGCAGGTCTTAAGCGCTAGCCATGGCCATGACAGGGGCTCGAGACCTACACGGAGATTATAGTCCCTACGGCCGTGAGCCCCACTCGTCAAAAGTCAACTCAAGAAACAAGCAAGAGTTTTGAGTCTACGCCTGGGAGCCGTGGTGTCGATTAGAGGGAGAACAATATGCTCACTTTTTTTTTTGTGCACGTCGGTCCTCCTCATCCTTTGATAATCTCAGCGTGAATCTCGTGGGTTGTAGAAGGTAGCATGAGTCACAAAAGATATACAAGACAAACACAAAAACTTTTAGATCCATTCGAGAAAACACTTCAAGAAAGGAAGGATAATGCACTTTAGAATCTAGACTTGGTGCTTACCCAAGCGGATGTGTGTTGACCGGTCACCAGCGACATATTTTTAACGTCAACATTCTACCAATAAGGGGTGAAACTATACCTTACTACACACATATACATTTATTATTGAGATAATTCCACTTGTAGTGTCCAAATTATTATTGTGCAGATTTATATAAGAAACAAGTGGAAAATGTACCAAAAGGCGCCTCCTAGAAAGCGCATTCACGAAGAACATCAAGCCCAAGGGAGAAATGGACCAAACACAGGCGGGGCGGAGCCAACGCCTAAGCCCTACAACTTTTAAAGGCCCAACAACGCCACCCTACCGAAGCTCGAATTTTTCGGACCCGGAAAGTGCCTTAGCGCCCAAAAGATGCGGCCCCTCCCTCCTGAGGCGATTCGAGCCCGGCCGGGGGAGGCGGTTTTGTTACCTTCCATACATGGCGTTGCCCGGCGTTGGTTGGTCGGTTCAAGCAGATTTGGAAGGTGTCCAAGGACGGTTTTGGCTCCTTCCATGTGGGGGGAGGGACATTTTCCAATGAGCCCCCTCTCCTCTACCTATAAAAGGAGGCCCTCTCCCCTCATTCAAAGCGCACCTCACAAGAAAGCTACTCTCTCCCTCTCCACTTCTTATTCTTCCTCCTCCTAGTAGGATTAGTAGTTTAGGATGTGGAGCTAGGCAAAAGCACTACCAAGGAGGGCTTGGCTCCTTGGAAGATGGATTCGAGGAATAAATCTTTCTATGGTATTCTTCCAAAGCCTTGCTCTTATCTTATCTTGGTTGTGCATTAGGATTAGAGTCTTCATGTTATTTCTATACCTCGTGATTTATCCTATGATCTAACATGTTGTTCTTGACATGATCATGACACATGAACTAGTCTATAGTTTCTATGTTGTGATATCGTCATATAGAACTTTATGCTTAAACCATTCATACAATATAATTGGGTAGTGTCGGGATTGTGCTTTGAATGGCGGTTCGATTTGTGTCCTTCGGGGCTTGCTCGTGTCCTATTCCGTCCATCCGTAGGGTGGGGGCCATGGGGACATGGTAGTGTCCTAGTATCTTGAGCGTGGTGTCGGATGCGGTATCCTTCGAATATGAGTGCATGCCACGGTTGAGGGGTAGGCGGCTTGGTCGTGACAAGCCTTGACCGCCAGTTTGAAATCCCCCCCACGTTCGTGTGTCTTTGTAGGGAGTTCGTAAATGCCTTCCATAGGGGCGGATGCTCGAGAAGGTCTCCTGTCCATTTCATTCTCGGCTCAGGCCTCCTGCTCATGCGTGTTGCCTGACTATCAACTGGTTCTATGCGCGGCCATGACTAGAATCTGTATGCTTCACTTAGGACTTTCTTTATTCCTTACTTATCTTTATCCTTGAGTTTGGCTTGAGTGAGTGTGTCAAGTTATCCCTTTACCCTTCCCTTATATCCCTGTCATGAGCATTGGTCCATTACACAGTCATGTTATCTTGTTCATGTCTCTATTAGATCCTTTTCCACCATGCCTTCCTTTTGGGAAAATATAAATACTTGATACCCACGAATACTTCGGTGAAATGCTACAATGATAGATCCGCGGCGCTTGCGGATGAATATCTTATTTAGCAAGGTCTATCATCGTTGATGTATCTAGTGTTATCACCGAAATGGTGGTTTCACTTAGGAATGTCAACGGCGCATTTGGGCGCCGTTACTAGAGATGGATTCTAAACTGTTTCTAGTGATTGCGGCTTAAGAAATGCAACAAGCATTTACTGGCGCCCGTTGCGGGGAAGGCATTGGTTTTTATAAGGCATCTTTTGGAACATGTTCATCATGATAATATGCATGCATAGTGACCTTTGTTTTATAACAGGTTTATCTAAAAAAATCTTTAAAAAACTCTTATAAAAAAAAATCTCTTATAAATAAAAGCAAGGACATGTTATCAAGTTAGTATGCACCTTCGGGTATTCTTGTCGCTAACCATTTCGGTGGAGACTAAGAAGAACAAAAGGGCACTTAGCGATGCTGAAAAACATGGGGGGCTACATCAAGAAAACTTTGATGCTCTTGGGCGGGAGGAACGCACTCAAAAAGGAGACCACGACCTTGCACACCCGACTTTTCGCATAAAAAGTCCAAATGTGAGAGGAGGGCGGTGATAATATCAAGTTCCATTACAAGGGGATCATAAAAAAAAAAAGAAGTGAAAAAAAAGAGAAAAAAAAAAAAGAGATGAATAAGAGATTAGCCTCCCCTTGCTATAAAAAAAAAAAGAGTTTAAAAAAAGAGATATAAAAAAAAGAGAGAGAGAGAAAGATGGCTGAAAAAAAATGAAAAAAAAAAAAATATATATAGAAAAAAAAAAAAGAGAAAAAAAATAAGAGGAGAGAGGAGCAAGTTGGCCCCATATGGTCAAAGTAAACAATGAAGACACTGACTCCACCCTTCATTGCTTCCATGTAAGCAAAGAAGGGATCTTTCTCTCCCAAGACCTTGTTGCACTGGGTGAGTTTGAGTCCGCCTCCCTCTACTCCCGGTGTGAGGAAGTCATTACCAAATCAAGATCATCACGCTTACCGATGCAGCAATTATGAACTCTATCCTCCAAAGCTGCCGGTCAAGTACACTTTCAGGTACACAAAAGGTCCAATAAAAAAAAAAAAAAAAGGGGGGTAAAGAAAAAAAAAAAAAGAAGGTAAAGGGAAAGGAGAAACATCCTCCTTTACACCTTTGTGACCACTAAGGCCCATGGTCCATATACACTACCTATGTGTATCACCTAAGCCTTGTGGCCCGCCCGAGACAGATCATCAAGCTACCACCGCAGAAGTTTCAACATTCTTGCCTTCATGCGCGGTTGGTACACACACACACTCAGGTACGCAAAGGTAATTGATCACCAATTCTTTTTACTCATACTTATCTCCATATAAAGAATCCATGTTATTTCATGATGGAGATAAAGCAAGGCTAGACTTATTATTGCATCTTTATCTTAGCCTTGTTTGAGTTTGAAAAGTTTGGTGAAGCTCTTTTGTCCTCCCTTTATAATAAATTTCAAAAAAATAAAATAAAATAAAATAAAATAAAATAATTCTTGAACACCTAGCTTGCTCGAAATGCTCCTTCTGCATATGCTTTGAATTTTGGTAATCCGCGGAGGATGGTAAGTCCACTCGTGAATCTACCATATACTAACCATGCAGGAAAAGTCAAAGAGCACGGGGCGAAAACCCGATCCGATGAGCATTGAGCTAGCTTGGGGAGGACCTAACAAGGTAATGAGAAACCTACACTCTCATCCTCTGTCCATTACCTTCCCAAAAAAAAAAAAAAGTAAAAAATAAAATAAAATGTGTTTTATAAAATATTTTATTATCAAAATAAACAAAAAATATTTACTACACAAAAGATCTATAAGTAAATATTTTCAAAAAAACTAAAAAAAATCTTTATAAATAAAATAAATTCTTTTATAAAAAAAAACTAAGAAAAATATTTTTTTAAAAAATAAAACATATTTTATAAATAATTTTTTAGTATATATATAAAAAAAAATTATAATCATTTTGTTAAGCCTTGCAATGCCGTTATCTCCATTGGATGAATCTTGTTTTCATTTCATGCGTCCTTTTTTCTATGTTGGCTTTGTTTTGGTTTTGGAAGTTTTGGTTATTGAATGATCATACTTTCATAGGCGTTTTTGAATTAAGCATGGTGCTTAGGTCAAAAAGTCTACCCTAATCAGATTAGACATGGAGTCGAGTTTGATTATTGAATCGCTGAAATGCTTAGTGAAGAATTTGGTCGACCATATGGACTAACCCCTAGGGGAATTTATCAACTTCAAGAGGGTAAGTCAAGAGAGCGACAATGGAAATCGAAGTTGTTTGGTGAACCAATAAAAATAAAAATAATAATAATAATAAATAAATAAAAATAAATAAAACCTTTGAAACCCCAAGAATGGTTGTCCCGTTCTTTCAAGATCATCACAAGACAAGCTTGGGGGTCTCTCCGGCACGCTCAAAAGCGATGTTAATCAAAGATCTATTCATAGCGTTCACAAGCTAGCAACGTTCATAAACCGAAGGTAAGTCAAAAGCTAGCTTGGGGAGGACTCCCCACAAAGGTAACTTCGCATCTCACATTCCATTGGTTATTTTCTTATCTTATATGAATGATGAGGTATGAGAATAAAAAATAATAATAATAAAAAAAAAAGAAGGGAAGAAGAAAGAGAGAGAGGAGATTTATTCCACTCCATATATATGTGTTGTAGAAATGTTTAGTTCTACCCTGTTGAAATGATGAATAGTTGCTGTTTGTTTTATGTTTTTTGCCTAGTTTATAATTCGAATTTCTCTAAAGTTTGGGTTTAGTGGCTAAGTCTAAAAAAACTCATCCTAAAAAAAAAACCTGATTCATGTGAGTTGCATAGGCTCTATCTAGTCTAAGTTGTTGCCAAGTATGATATGGTACAAATGGATTTGCTATGATTTCGTCCAAAAAGAGAAACTTGACATCAGGGAATCTAATTTGAAAGAAAAGAGAAATGATATGGGCTATGCTAAAAAAAAGAGAAAAAAAGAGATGAAAAATGGACATGTGTCCGAGGGCCAGTAGAGCCTACATCTCCAAAAAAAAAAAAAAAGAGGGAAATAAAAGACAAAAGTCTAGGGGCGAGCGAGCCCACCTCTCCAAAAAATAAATAAATATGTATAGCAATAAAGCCCATACTTTCTCGAAAAACAAAATAGAACTTAAATAAATAAATCCCGGTTGAGAAAGTTGATCAAAAGGATGAATGAAAAGTATTTACTTTTATAACCGTTCTATCGACAACCGCCCAAGACTTTGAGAAAAGCTAAAAGCCCAGCCTCTATTTGAAAGGTAATAAAGGATGAGAAAAAAAGATGTGCCATTTTATTCAAACTCTAGTAGAAAATCTTATTATAACCCCGGCACTTGAAAAGCATAATCGGCATAGTAGCAACTACGATCAACAACCAAGTACTTATCTTTGCTCGAGGACGCGCAAAGGGTAAGCTTGGGGAGTTTGTTGGCGGCCACCAACATATTTTTAACGTCAACATTCTACCAATAAGGGGGTGAAACTATACCTTACTACACACATATACATTTATTATTGACATAATTCCACTTGTAGTGTCCAAATTATTATTGTGCAGATTTATATAAGAAACAAGTGGAAAATGTGCAAAGGCGCCTCCCCTGAAAGCGCATTCTGAAGAACATCAAGCCCAAGGGAGAAATGGACCAAACACGCAGCTGGGCCGAGCCAACGCCGCCCTACAACCGGGCCAACAACGCCACCGCCGCCGGGCTCTCGAATTTTTTCGGACCTGGAAGGGTGGGCGCGCACCCCAAAGTCTTGGCCGCACCCTCCCCGAGGCGGTTCGGGCCCGGCTTCGGGGAGGCGGTTTGTTACCTTCCATACATGGCGTTGCGGCGTTGGTTGGTCGGTTCAAGCGATTTGGAAGGTGTCCAAGGGCGGTTTTGGCTCCTTCCATGTGGGGAGGGATATTTTCCAATGAGCCCCCTCTCCTCTCCCTATAAAAAGGAGGCCCTCTCCCCCTCATTCAAACGCACCTCACAAGAAAGCTACTCTCTCCTCTCCACTTCTTCTTCTTCTTCCTCCTAGTAGGATTAGTAGTTTAGGATGTGGAGCTAGGCAAAAGCTACCAAGGAGGGCTTGGCTCCTTGGAAGATGGATTCAGGGAATAAATCTTTCTATGGTATTCTTCCAAAGCCTTGCTCTTATCTTATCTTGGTTGTGCATTAGGATTAGAGTCTTCTTCATGTTATTTCTATACCTCGTGATTTATCCTATGATCTAACATGTTGTTTGTTGGTATTTCTTACGCACACAGATAAATCCGCAAGCGCACGGATATCGTTGTAGCTTTCACCGGGAAGTATTGGGGGTATCGTATTTTCCACGAGGGGAACGGAAGTGTACTCTACAGATGAAACAAGGGCCCAAGGTAAGAATAGAGATAATGTTTTTGGTAGGACGAGAGGGTTTTCTAAGCTCATTAAGGTCACTAGATAACTAAAGTCTCGCTTACTACACTTGCTTGCCGAGTAGGTTGTTCCTTTCCGATTCTCGAAAAAGCGGGAAATGTGTCGGGTCGGGCAGCCAAAAGCTCTCACGAGAACACCAACCCGAGCGTGGTGGAATACAAAGGCCTGGTCGGATTTTGTCACCCCGGGGCTACCACAACTATCGGTAGGGTTGGTAATCTCGTAACTTAGATAGTCTAGACACCACGTCTACACTAACGATTCTAAACTAGTCTCACGTGAAAACTAGAACCTTCGGTTGAGCGGAGATCCTGCAAGCAAGTAAGTGAGCACTAAACTTTAGTTAAATAGATTACTAGGGAATTGCAAAGAAGGCGGATATTACTCACGAAGAGTGGCTCAGTAGAGGTACAAATTGAAGGAGGGGGCCGACAAGCGGCTTAAGCCTCCAGCTCTTCCCTCCTCTCTCTTCCTCTTTTCTAAAGTATACAACTAGGTGGAGAACACCTAGAGGGACACCACTACAAGGTATTGGATGTAAAAATGAGAAGCTCTTGTGTAGAATGTCTTTTACAATGGAGGGAGATGGCCTCTTTATATAGGAGAGAGGGGGGAGGGCCATCTCTACACAAGGAAATATTTCCTACCGCCTCTATAGGCATGCAACCGACTGTAGGAGGTCGGCAAAATACTTTCCTTGCAAACTGTGCCGAAAACCGGAAGAAAACCGGCCACTAAGGCACTGAACCGGAGCTAAACCGGCCGGATGTGCGCTAACTGCTGTTTCTGGAAGGTAAATCGCAGTCTTCTGGAGGGGAACCGGGCCAACCGGGGTGGTCCAGCTGCGCCAGGGCGGGTATCGCGGCACCGCCTGCCCGCGGCCAGTCTATCCCGCCACGTGGCCCAGCGGACCGGGCGACCCGCGCGCCTTTGCGCGATTTCAAACGGGCGCCCCGCGCGTGAGCGCCGTCCCGCGCGGGGACCGCCTCTGCCACGTGTCGCGCGCCGAGTGGAGTGCCCGCGTCGGTGGTTCCCCCCAGCCGGCAACTGCACGTGGGCCCGCCTGGTCAGCCGCTTGGTCGGCGTCGCGCGTCGTGCGTGGAGCAGCAGCGATGCTGGCTGTTCTGCTGCCACGTGGCGGCCACCCGTTGGCCTGCATGGCACTGTTTGTGTGGGACCCACCTAATCACGTAGATTTATGTTTGTGTAACATCTTTTTCAATCCGAGTCCAAACATAGCAAAATGATATGTCCATTTTGATCAGCATGACGAGCTCTTCGCAATGGTGTACTCCGTTCTATCATTGGAGATACTTTATTTTGATGATAAATTGAGAAATCTGCAAAATAATTTGGAGACACCAAAACTTCGTGGAACTCGTTATATAAATAATATTTTGTTGTGATATAACATGGAATGTTGTCATTTTAATACACTTTGGCGGTTAAATTATATGCGTTAAGGACCGTCAACAAGCTCCCCACACTTGGATCTTTGCTCGTCTCGGTAAAGACTAAAGATAAAGTAAGTATAGTGGTTCAATCTCCAAGATGTAGACACGCATACAAGTTATTCGGGCCTCACCTGCTTTGTGAGCATTCAAATTAGCTACCATGTTATCTTGGGACGATTGAGCAATGGAGCGGCATGAATTCGTGTCTCCTTGCTACTACTCATGTGCAAAAGACTTGGTCGATTTTTTGAATTTTTAAAGATAAAATAGCAATGCTTCCTTGGTTGATTCTCACATAGTCACTCATTTTGTATTTCCTTACCAAAGCACTCATCTCTCTCACTCATCCTATCTTTTTTGCAGGGTTTAGTGGATCTTTGAGTGGAGTGATGCATACATACCTCTGTATGTTTTGTCGGGTCGAGCTCGGATCATTGGAAAGAGGTGCCATACACCTAGATCGAAATATGCAAAAGTGTGTGGAAAATATTTGTGGTATTTTTATGGTTACTCCTTGACTCATGATCTCTTTTCTCTTTTTGTATGCTTTTTAGAGAGATCTGAGGCTACTACTTTTTTTTTTTTTTTTTTTTTTTGGAGATGTGGGCTCTACTCGCCCGCGGACACGTGTCCATTTTTCATCTCTTTTTTTTTTCTTTTTACGTATCTGTATCTTCTTTACGCATGATATTTTTTTTTTGATAACGAGGAGATGATCATGGTGTAACTTGGATGGAGTATTTATTTTGTGGATGGTAGGGATGCATGTTGTGCGCAATTCTCATTGTGAGAATCGGCATGTATATGTGGTTATACGTGTTTTTCGATCTTGGGAGTATGAGTCTCTCTCTCTCAACGAGATCCGCGGGCGACAAAACTCAATACGGCCGGGTAGTAGCTATAGTGGATATTCATGTCATTATTAGGGCTTTGGTAGGATTTGTCTAAGTCAAACCGGGAGCATGCTTTATTTGAATTTTTGAAATAAAACCAAGTCTCATTGCATAAGAGAGCAAGTGTCAAGTCATTCTACCATATCTCAAAAACTCAATTGTTTAGATGAACATGGGGTCCCTAACAGGTAGTTGCTCAACAAAGTATGGTTTTTGGAGGGGAATAAAGTGTATGCATGCCATGAATCAATTGGAAGACTAGAGATGGAGCATTTCATAAAAGTTCAGATTTATCTGTACATGTATAGAGAGGAGATAAATGTCACAAATCAAAGTGTAATTTATGTCACATTTTTGCGTACCTTTGATTTGTGAGAGTGGTGTCGTCTCCCCACACTTGTTTTTGTACCTTTGCATACACGAGTACTTTTACCCGGCGACATGTGGATGGAGTTTTGAAGTTGCTGCAGCGGTTGATTTGTCACACATGTTCCAACTCGAGGCAATCATCAAGGCTTTGAGCCACACACATGTATGTTGTGTATAGATCATCAACTTTGATGATAGCAAAGATCAAGAAAGAGAATCCTCATTGCCTCTCTTCTTTTAGTATATTTTTTATACATATTTTTTTCCTTTTTCACTCTCTTTTTTTTTCTTTATTTTTTTTTCAATCCTCTTTTTTTTTTTTTTTTTTTTTTAGCAAGGCGGGGCTCACATCATCTTTTTTTTTTTTATTGACCCCTTGGGTGTGTGGAACTTCGTACTTGCACCTTCCTCCCCCACACTTGAACTTTTGTGCAAAATTCAAGTGTGCAAGGATCAGGGTCTCCTTTTGAATGTGTTCCATCAATCAAGAGCATCAAAGTTTAGTGTTGATGTAGCCCCATGTTTTCAAGCATCACATGCTTCTTAGTCTCTACGAAATGGTTAGCGACAAGAATACCGAAGGTGCATACTAGCTTCGATAACTTATTCTTTCTTTTATTAATAAGAAAAGTTTTTTTTTGTTTTTTTTGGTAAAGAACAATTTTATTGAAAGAGCGGGTTATCTCCGAAAGTGCTTTGTTTAAAGGCGAAAGCTCGTCCTTGGGAAACCTTTTTGAATTTGAAACCGGTGTTGGTCAAGTGGTTTCCCCCTCCAACACCAACCTTTGCGGGTCGATGCGCAAAATTCAAGCCAAGGCACCACGAAATTTGCAAAATTTGTGATAGACAAATGTATCTACAACAACCCTTTCAAAGATTTTATGAGCGAGAGGCGAGAAGGGGTTGTAGATCATTGTCAAGATGGGCTGAGTTATGGATCGATCAGGAGATTTTTCATAAGAGCATGGAATGGATGGCACATTTAGAATGTAACTTCCATGTTCATTGATAAAATCTCCCATTATAGAGGGAGTACTTTTGTTTTTCATGACCAGATCAAGTCATCCGCAAAACATGGATAAGATATTATTATTGCGGAGGCTGTCTCATGCTCTCCCCTGAATGAGACATCATGTGTGGGCATAGAGGTAGAGGGTATAGAAATATCTTCTATATGAATTGATTAAGCCCTCTATGTGTTGTGAGTGTTTTTTGATGTCTCATGTCGGAATTCGAGGAATATGATGATGTTGAATTGGGAAGCTCTAAGGTCTTCCCAAAATCATCATCAACAAAGAGAAAGATAGATCCTAGAATTCAAAGGGGCATGCAAAAAAGAAGGGATTCTTCATCCTCAAGTGTTTGATAGCATGTTCCCTTAACAGGAGGTTCCTCGACAACGAATTATGAGAAGAATTTGAAGGAACTTCAAATTCGGTTGTAAGTGCTTCCTCTTGTTGGTCGGGGCTTGACTACGCTAGACCTTCTAGAAACTCGTCATATATATTAGTGTATGGGGTGTTCTCTAGGATTTTCTCTAAAATGGCTTTCCCTTCACTAATGGATTTATGTTTGAACCCGACCTCGAGAAGAAAGGTCAATTTGGAGAGCATCTTCTTTGCTAAGACCAAGATAGAAGTGGTCAAGAAAAGAACATGGTCGGGCAAAGAAAGGTTTGGGCTTTGTATTTATAAGACTTAAGAACCTGGCCCAAGATGCTCCTAGAGTCTCCTTCTCTTTTTGTTGAAATCTGAGAATTTCTATTCGAAGGGCGACTTCGGGGAATCGGGGAAGAAAGCAAGACAAAATTTGTCTCGAAGTTCAACCCGAGTTTCCGTGAACACCTCCTACGGTATGAGCATACCATTGTTTAGCTCTACCCAAAAGGGAGAAGCGGAAAGCAGTTTTCCATAATGATCTCTTGTGTCATGCGGGTAAAACTAGGCAGAACACAAGTGCTCAAATTCGAAGGTGGCTATATGGATTTTCGTCGTCTCGCCCAAGAAGGGTAGCTCCCGAACCATGGCTATGAAAGCGGGCGAATTTCATAGCTATTTGTAAGGATGGGTTGTGATGATGGTGGAGGCTCCAGCGAATGCGCCCTTTGGAGCCGAAAATTTATTGATAGGCGTGAAGTCCATGTGGTAGTGGTGGTAGTGGTGGTGGTGAGGTTCATAAAATGGTAAAACTAAAAGGATACGAGCGACTTGGTTCGATCGAGCGACTACGTTCCCGCGGCGGCCGCAAAAGCTTGTTGGTATTTCTTACGCTGCAGATAAATCGCGTGACAACACTGGCGTTCACACAACCAAAGTAATCACTACGAATGTGTACAAGGTGAATCCCGATTCAACGCGTCTCGTGGCGGCGTTTCCTCGGTGGCGGCGCTCATCGGGGCGCGGCGTTTTTTACGGCCCTTCGGCGGGGTTTGGCGGCTCGTCAGCCCAAACCTGCGAGGAGATTTGTGTATCCATGCTCACGGCTTTCATGGGGCTCCAATCGGCGAGGAGGACCGAGCCGGATTGAGGGGAGTTTCGGCAATCATGCCGCTCTTTGTAGTCGATCTCCTTGATCCTCAAACTCTTATCGGTGAATTCCTTGAGGATTAGTTTGTACTCCCTCGGTTCCAAATTGTAGTTCACTTTGGCTTTTCTAGATCCATTTTTTTTAGTATGTATCTAGACATAATGTATAACTAGATGCATAACAAAACCAATGTATCTAGAAAAGCCAAAGTGAACTATAATTTGAAAGCAGGGAAAATACCTAGGATGAAACTTTGAATAAAGTACTTGGTCTACTGCATTTGTGCTTCTTCTTTGTATTTGTTCAGTTTCTTTCTTTCTTCAAGCGCGTACTACCTATTCGAAATGCATCGCGATTCTGGATTGTTTCATCTTTTTATTGTTGTTTAGTGACCTATTACTTGATCTTGCCCTCCGTTCCACAATACTTGCAATTCTTTGACTCATATAAAGCGTGTTTTTTTGCTTTCGTCTTATTCAAATTTTTATGTAAATTATAAACCAAAAGAAAACGTCATTACAATATCTTTAGTGATGTAATAAGTCATAACAAAAGTGGTAATATTTGCCAAAAAAAAGTTGAATAAGGCGAGAGGTCAAACTACGGTTTATATGAGTCAAAAAATACAATATAATGGAAATGGAGGGTATTTTAATTTCAAGACAAGCTACCTACGGAGATTACAAGCCATCAGCGTGCGGCCATGTTGCGGCCTCTTGCCCTTCTTCTTTGACAACGAGCAACGGCCCTCGCTCTTGCCCTCTAGAGTAGCCGGCCCGTGCACTTTCGAAGTGTCTCTGATAGTAGCGACGGACAGGGGAGCGGAGGCAACAAGCAACGCAACACGCAACAAAGGAACGGAAGCGTTTGGCCGGCGAGTCCCCATAAAAGTAAGGTTTTGGCAATATAAAAATGATCGATAGTACACATATGCGGTACTCTCGGGACTATTCCGTGACACGTCGCGATCATATCCACGCCCTTTCCATGCGAATCCTTTGCATATGCTTCACACCTCGCTATGATTACGGTGGAGCCCGCGTGCGCCCCGCTGTCGTTCCGTCAATCCTTGGTGCGGGCGCCTTGATCACCTCGGTGGGATGGTGGTGCCCTCCCTTTGACGGGCATGAGGGCGCGTGCAATGGGGATGCTAAACATTGAAGGCATAGTAAAACTTTTTCTACTTTATTACTACAGCGGTGTAGTAGGTGCTTCATTAAGCGAATAACTAGTCAACAATACTATAATTAGCTTGTCACGGTAGGATTTCCTTCAAGCCCGGGCACAAGCGTTGGGCGGCTAATTAGGCGGCGATGCGGCGCACAAAGCGCCACTGTGAATAGCGTCAAAAAAGCGCATGCGGCGCCGCTACAAGCGCTGCGTCTTTCTTCATACTAAACTATCCCAATGTGTGTAGTATGTGTAATCTACTAAATGTTTTCAAAAGCTGTTACATGTTTCTCCATGACAAGATGATCCCAAATATAAAGGCCCCCCTCCGTTTCAAATTATAGCTCCTTTGACTTTTTTGACCCTAAGTTTGACCCGATTCGTCTTATTCAAAAAAATTGTACAAAAAAGAGTCAAATTTAAATCATTCTTAAATACCATTTGTTAATAAATCAAGCCACAACAAAGAAGTGATATTTTGCACAAAAATTTCATGGATATTTGGGAACTTCTGATCTTTTATATTGGTACTTTGTCGGAGGTCATCCAAAAATTTAAATTTCCATTTTTTAAAAATTGGGACCTAGTTTTCCATTACAAGATAATGCCAAAAATCAAAAAGTTTTAAACTAGAAAGTTTCATAACCTAGCAAGATCTACAATTAAATCTCAATTTGGTTGGTGTTTCCCCATCGACATCCATGCTAGTGATTGTTCCACGAATCTTAATTATACACCCATGCAAAACATGAATATCTTTGTACCATTGTCACTCTGTTCATTCATCATTTCAGATGCAATTAATCAAACATCCACGCGGCACATGAATTAGAGTAACACAACACCATCCCGGACAAAATATAACACAAGATTACAACAATTAAAACATCTCACCGGTGTTCATCTTTGCATGCTACTCGGAGGATCAATCGAACATCAACCAATCCATGCATGCACACAACAAAAAGCTAGCAAAAGCTGTTCGATCTAGATGATCTAGCTAGAACAACGGACACACACATATATATTAGACATACATTGCATGAGAGCATCATCGCCCCGGCGTGCTTATTTCAACCTTGCGGCGAGGAAGAACATAGTACACCTCGCTGGCGGATCCTACACTCCTATTGCAGTACACCCCACATCGCGGCCACACTAATCTGGCTCCCATTCGGCTAGGGTCTTTGCAAGTGTTGTCTTCTAATCTCCACTTGTGCGTGTCTGGCGAGGCACCGGTTGGGCAAGCGGGGCGATCTTTGCCACGGATACGGCACCGGCAAATCATCGCGCAACACTTCCAATGCACATGCGAAGTGCTCCACGGCGGTTCACGTTCGATCGAGTCGAAGCGGCGTCGCCGCCGTGTCGCCGATCTCCCGCAACACCTCTCGAACCTTGTCATCATCGGCCGGCGGCGTTCCGCTGTAAATAGAGAAAGAGTGTGAACATACAGGCGGCGCATGCCCCGAAGTCGGCGGCTAATTTGACATGTCGGCGAGGCGGTGCAGCGGCCTTCCACAAACCGCAAGCAGACATGCACGCTTTCTGGCTCACGCCTCGGGTTGCCGACCTTGGCGAGCTTCGGTGATGAACTTCCTTAGCGATACTGCGCTTGTAGTAGTCTGTGACCCGCGGCGGTCGACATGCGGTCGCGGCACCGGTCTAGTAGGATGCTCCGTCCCACCGGGGGTCGCCGACGCCGCTTTCGGCTGCGAATAGGTGGCCCATGATTGAAACTCATCCATAGGATCATCCCGAGTGCATGGCGGCGCGTCGCCAAGCTCCACAGAATGTCGGCGGAAGGTTACGCGGCATGGCTTGAGGCTGCGCGGCGTGGGGCTTTCTTTGGAACCTCGGCCGGCGTGGCGGGGAGGTGAAACTGGCAATTTGTGTGGCGCTTCGATTGGAGTCGGAGAGCGGCGAGGGGCAATATCACGGGTGGCGGGTGCGTTCCAGCGTAGGGGCGTAGGCTTTAGGAGCGGGCCGTGAGGCTGCGGCGACATGACGGTGTTAGTCTGGCGTAATGAATGGCGCTTTTTGATGGGCGGCGTCTCTAACATTTTACACCTTTGCGTGGGTGCATCTTTGCGTATCGTGTGGAAGCTCATGAGGCGGCGCGTAAAATACACCATCGGCGCCCGGCCGCGGTGTCATCATATTATGCGTCGCGATGCCCGTCTCTATCGGCAAGGCCGGCGAGCGGGGCGAAGGGGCGGCTCCTGTGCATGCAGACCGGCTACGCGCGTTGAATACTTCCACGATTTGGCTTGATACCGCGGTCGCCTCCAATACGGTATTCGCCGTCACGGTACTCTGCCGCCCGCGAGAAGCGCCCGCCGTTCAAGCGGCGGGCGACCTCGTGGCCTCGTCGCATGGGCGACCGCGTCATACGCTAGGCATGCCACAGGACTCGGCGTCGCGCCCGTCTCTAAAAATGAGGTCTAGCCGGCCGTCTAGCGGCGGCCACTACGATGCTCACACGAACCTCGTCAGGCGGGGACATGTCGGAGAGGGGTTCTTTGTCGCGGACAGCGTAATTAGTGCGGCGGCGGGGCGCGGACACGGTAGTGTTCGGCAATAGCGTCAAGGGGACATGCATAGCGCGAGAATCGCAAACATGAACATAACATGAATTACATCCGGATAACATGATGTCGCAAACACCATCGACATATATAAACATGGTTTTTCGCCCATTATTCTACCCGGTGCAGACTAGTAGTTCTAGAGCGGGAGGCTGGGGATAAGGTCGGGAGGGAGGTCCTGTCGACCACCGCATTGCCGTGATCGATGAAGCAGCGTCGGCGAAGCTTTTGTGCTCCTCGGGACAACCATGATCACGGGAACCATGGCTCCCACCCGAGGTGTGGTCATGGCGGATTACTGTGCGACCGCCCGGGCCGACGGGCGTACCATGCCGCCGCGCCGTGGTGCGCGACCTCCCCTGCTTGGCGCGGCACGATGTCCTGCTTGGGACGAGCTCCATGGTTTCGCCCCTGGCGTTAGTGGCGTCGGCGGCATTGCCGGTGGCTAGCGACAAGTTCTCAGCCCATTGTCGGTCTTGGCGGGAATCAAGTAAAACCATAGGCGTCGAAAAGTTGTGGTTTGATCAAGCAAGAAAATAATTTCTGTCCAAAAACCCCCACCGCAACCATGGCGTCGGGACTCACGAGCCCGAGCGCCATATCGGCCACCTCGATCTGGGACTGTTCGAAAGCAACATTCTGCGCACCCATGCACCGCGTTGAGCTCTCTAAGCAAGCGGCTGGCGTCACGATCAATGTAGGCGTCGGGTCCCCGGTCGGAGGAGGCGATGGTCGGATTGATGACGAGCCCATTGATGATACCCTCGAGATGCTCGGTCATCTCCCCAGGCGTAATAGGACGTTACTCCATGATGAACACAAGCGCAATAAGAACATATCGATCTTACCCGGGGGTGGCGAGCCGGCGGCGGCTTTGCCGGCTCACGGTTCACCGATGGCTCCTCCGCCCGATCGGCTTGCCGGCTGCGCTTCGCCCTCGCCGACCATTGGATCTTCCGTGGGAGCGAGACCTCGGCGACCGCGAATCGCGGTCTCTGCAAGCATGTCGGGCGGAAGTTTTTTTTTCATGGCGCGACACGGCGGGGAGCTTTTTGGTGGAAACTAGCTCGGGGCGGCTTATAGTATGTTTTGTGCCGCGAAGACTTGGTGGCGGCAATAATGCGGGTCGCTTGGCCCGGTCGCGGCGTGGGGCGGTGCACTCCGGCCCGGAGTGTCAAGCCAAATGGACAGATGAACTATCGGTCTTGGCGTCGTAAGATAGAGCAGCGTCAAGGAAATGGGGCGACGCCTTTTCTTGAGACGAAACTATCCCAAATCGCGCGCTCTAAGCTAAATGTTTTCAAACTATTACATATGTTTCTCCATGACAAGATGATGCCAAATCAAAATGTTTTATCTTTGCAAAGTTTCATGGATAATTGAGAACTCACGTACAATCGTCTTGGGTGGTGGTTTGTCTATCAGAGGTCACTTGAAACATTTAAATTTCAACTTCCATTTTTTTTTGAAATTGAGACCTAGATTTTCCTTTACAAGGTAATGTCAAACCAAAAAGTTTTCAACTAGAGAGTTATTACGTTCGGAAGCGCAAGATCTACATTTTAATTTGGTTGTTTCCCTATCAGGCATGGTGTTAGACATTGTTCACAAATCTTAGAGATGTCTCTCGTAGTTTCATATAAACTCTATGTGGATGTGTAAATCTTGTGAACAATGTTACCATGATGTCGTCCGGTGAAGATGACCCGGTGTAAAAGGTGTGCATCATAAGAAGTTGTACAACTTTTATATGTTCATGACTTCTTCTATTTGAAATCATTAGATGCTCCAAAAATGTTGTTTGAAGTTATAATTTTGAAATTCAAATTTCAAATGTTATCGATGAAACATGACAAATAGTAATAGAAGTAATAATAATACAATCATTTCGATAGACCATGATTTTTAAAAAATAGAAAAGAAAAACCATCAATTTTGGAGTTACTATGAGGGAGAAAGACTAGTTACAAGTTTTGACGAGAGATTAAAAAGGAAAATTAGAGTTCTCTTGAGCCTGTACACTACTTTTTTAAATAGCCCCGCTATAGCCTTTCGGGCGGGGTGTGCGCTATTTTGTTCATGTAAGTACAATTTAAGCCACTCAGCTATATAGCTGTTTTTAGAGGTAAACGCTCCTTAGCCCGCTATTTAAAACTACCGCGTTCGATCATAGAATTCCAAGCGGTTGCGTTGGGCTTGGCGTTCGATCGTGGGGAAGTGGGCGGCCCGGCTAACTCACTATTTAAGCACACACTCGATCATGGCGTTCATCCTTTCCGGTCTCTAAGCGGCCACATTCTCTTTGCAATCATCGGCGCCATGCATTTTGCCTCGGGCTCGGGGATCCAACAAAGCGCACGGGGAGGAGATGGGGCGGCGGGAGGGCAAGGGCAAGGATCCGGTGGTGGAGCGCCGTGGCCGACCGGGTCGGAACTCCGACGGCGACCGACTCCTACATCCCCTGGCCGTAAGCGGGACCGCATGGAGGTTACGGCCTCCGGCTAAGCGGCGGCCGATGAGCTTCTTGTCGGCGCCCGCTATCGGAAGGTATCGAGAGGGATTTCACCCTCGATCGTCTCGACCTGCCTTCATGAAGTTGAAGGAGCTAGCGGACGGCCATGGTCTTCTTCAAGGGTGGATCGACCTACGGATGAAAAGATCAACCACCTCGCCCCCAAGGTGGAAGAGTTGGCGGGATCGTCCTCAAGGCCTTGGCCAAGAAGGACGGACGCCGGCGAGGAAGCGGGGAGGAGGGGAGGGGGGCGGCGGCGAGGACTAGGTGGCGTGGCCTTCCTCTTTTAATCATTTTTAATATATGTTCTATTTTTTTTGTTTGTATATATTAACAAAATATATATTATATTAAATTTGATTTGAATCTTAACTTGTTCAATGTAAAATTTGTCAAAAACAAACAATTAATTAGCTTGTCGGTTGTGCTTTGGAAAATACGATTCGCCGTTGAGTGCGAGGGAGGCGGCCATTGGTATGGTGATCGCCGGATTCACGTTTTTCGAGCAACCGTGTTTTGGAAACACCACATTATACCCGCCCCCGCCCCCTCCCATTATACAACACTAACTTCTCTTTCGTGCCCCTCTCACGGGAAAGCCGGACTTGCCGCCCACGATCGTCGACATGGCCGCCACGGGAGGAGATGATATTTGTGGAGCGCCTCCGTGCCGCCCTCACCAAGCTGAGCGGCTTTGGCCGGCGATGTTGGCTGCCAAAGGTGAATCTACCCCTCGAGGAGAGGGCCAACTTCTACGCCCTCGGATCGAGATCTCTAGCCGATACCCTCACCAGGGGATACCCAAAAACTGGAGGAGGCGGCCGGGGAAGGCGACCGCCCGGGAAGGCCGACCAGCGGGCGACCAAGAAGGCCAAGAAGGCGGCCTAGGTTCTCTTCTTTTTATGTTAATTTATCATTTATGCGATTTGTGTGGATGTGTGTAAAAGATACAATGATACGTGTGGTTAATTTGCTAAGGAATCGGTTGTTGGTTGTCACATTTGCATGGCAATCTCTTTATCTTTCGTTAATTTGGGTTATCTTGTTTCCTTGTATCGGTTTAATTAATATGATGCGTGTCAATCTTTTTCTATCATTTTGCGTTCTCTTTGTTCCCTCGTCTTAGAAACCGCGCCAATGGTGAATCACCCCGCCGAGGAGAAGTCCATCATGGCGCGGCACACGGGAGATTATGTCTCTAGCGGCGGGAGGGCGAACACCGTGATCCCCGAACCTAAGCGTTCCTTTCTATGCTATCGGATGGCCCGGGTTTGAATGGGCTCCACCTACCGCTTGAGCTCGACACCGGCGTTGGCGGGCGGGCGTCTGTGGGCGGGAGGGCGACACTCTCCGGCGGCCGAGGGACGGCCGAGGTTACATGGGCGGGATATGGAGGCATCGGGAGTGCGGCGTAAGCGGTTTTCAAAACTTCGGTTGAGGGGGGGCGGGTCGCGAGAGGGGTTGTTTGTCGTCGTGGTGAGTTGTTATGCTTTCGAGCAGCGCGGCGGCCCGGCGTGTGAGCCGGCGGACACGGCGGCGTTCAAAGGTGACCTCAGCGGCATAGGAATAGCGCGCGCCTTCAAGGCGACGAGCCTCGAGGTGGCAAGGTAAGAAAGAAGGGGAGAGAGTTCAGCCAGAGGCGGCTAACTATAGCCATATGCGGCCGGGGTGCTTTCGCGGCGACCATGGCTGCATGGCCGTCTTCTTGGAGAATTAATGGTAGACACTTGAAGCAGTGAGCATTATAACACACGGATTATATTACAACTAATTAAAACATCTCGGTCTTCGTTCCATCGGATCTCACGTTTCTTGAACATCAGCGCTAGGTAAGGATCGAACATATGTCATATGCACACCATATATGCATCACCTACGCCAGCGTGCACACTTCAAAAGCTACCAAAAGTTGTTATATCTAGCTAGGCGTCACACCTGCAACTGTGAGTAACTCCCCTGCATTGGAAGAGCGAAGTACACTCATGCCCACAAGCCATCAACGAAGAACAAAGTAGACTCGTCGGCGATCTGCCTTTGCTCATTGCGTTACCTCCCCCCAGGGTTGCCTTCCACGCTCCGACTCCGACCATCCGGCAATGTCGCCCGAGCCCGGCACGCTTTGCATCGAAGATGCCCGTGTTAGCGAGCACCCGGCGGTTGGGCGAGCGAGGCGGCGACGGCGGCGGAAAAAACCAGGATCGGCGCCACCATCGGCTTCGTCGCTCAACACGCTATTGCTTGCGGCGCGGCGTGCGCGATTCTGGTGCCCCGCGTCATTTGCTGCGTCACGGCGTCGCGCCGATCCCCGCCCAACACCTTTCGTGCAGTGTCGTCGTCATCGGCGCGGTGTTCATCTGTGAAACAGGGCGTGTGCGTGCGAAGCGAGTTGATGCCCGCATCGGCGGCGTAGCGCGCAGCATGTCGGCGAGCGCGGCGGTGCAGCGACCATCGGCGGCGCAGGGCGGCGGCCTGCTGCGAAGCACGCGCTCCGGGTTGCCGGCGATGGCGGGTGGTGGCCAGTGCGCCATTCCTGTTACGTTGGAAAACCCACTCCGGTGGGTTGCTCCGAATCCCACCATGGTGTCATTTGCACACCTGCCGCCATGCGCTACGGGTGCGGCGTAGAATGGTGGTCGTCCATGGGATCCTCGCCTCCTTGGCGGCAGCGGATGGCAACCAATGCAAGCATCTCCGGCGGAAGCGGCGCATGGTCGCCTTGGCGAGGGCAGCGCGGCGGCGGCGGTGGTGCTGTGCGTGGAAGGCGTGCGTGAAGCTAAGCTTCTAGCGGCGGCGGCGGCGGCGAGATAGATGTAGCGAGGCGCGGAAGTGATTCGCGCTCAATTGCGCGATGCGAGAGAGGTGGCGGACGGCGTCGTGAGTAGACTTCGGCGGCCGCGAGGCGGTCGCTTTATTACTCATGCGCTTTTTAGTATCGCGTGTGCATTGACTAGTTGCGAACCGCAGCGGTCGGCAAGCGTGGAGTACTCCCTCCGTCCAACCAAAAAAAAGCGCAATTCTTTGACCTTTCAAAATCTAATTTGACCATTAGTTTTTATTTGAATAATGTATATAAATATTATCAATTTTGTTATGACTTATTAGATCATTAAAGATATTATAACAATAGCTAGTTTATTTTGGAATTTACACAAATATGTTGAGCAAGGCGAATAGTCAAATTAGATTTTGAAAAGGTCAAAAAATTACGTTTTTTGGTTGAACGGAGGAATATCACTCAACGCCTTTACACATAGATTACGTAGCGGATGGCATATTAACCCGCGGGTGGATCCACTCCCACTCAATTGACTTTTCATAGGTGCAAAATCTTGACACCAAGCATTGCCTTGTGGCGTTGTGATATTACGCCAAATACCACAATAATAACATTGCATCGGGCATTATTACATGTTTCACGGCATACATCGAGAACACATCCAATGATAACCACGGACAAGACGAGACGGAATAATAAACACGTTCGTCTTCCACATCAAGTCCTCCGGCATCTGCTCCAAGTTTTTTTCTTCTTGGTGTCACCACTTGGACCGCCCACTTTGAAGCTTCTTCTTCATCGGCACCGGCTCCTCTTTCCAATTCGAAGGCGAACACCTATGATGCCAAGATCCTTCAAGACCTCGCGTCTCGAGCTCGAGATGGGAGAAGGGACGGAAGAGAGCGAGAGATGGAATGAATCGCGAGAGGCGCGAGGAGAATCTGAGAGGAGAGCAAGCGCGGGTAGTAGATACTTACTCCTCTGTCCCTAAAAAAAGACCGTCATCGTGGGATGCGTGCCATAAGTTTGACTCAATTTGTAGAAAATACATGCAACATTTAAATTATCAAATAAATTTGTTAAAAAACTAGACTTGAAGATCTTTTCGATGATGCTAATTACTTAGCACAAATGTTTTTATATTTTAATATATAATTCTTTGGCATTTATGTCTCGGTAAGCGCGGTGACAATCTTTTAGGGACGGAGGGAGTATATATACATTATACATACATAGGGGCCAGTGCGCACTATGACCACGGCGGGGCGGCCCCACCAGCGCGCGTACTGCGGTGAAGTGGCTTATTCTCTTTCGAGGAATACTATTCAATCGGCCAAAATCGGCGAGCGACTTATTATCACGTTTTACTTGTGCCCGCCCAATTTTTAGCGCTATGATTTTTGCGCGTAGAGCCTTTACAAAACTCAAAAAAATTTACCCGCCTCATCCGAGGCGGCGATTCATTTCGATCGGGGGTGTTTGGTTCCTAGCCACACGCCTCCACGAGGCGACTCTAGGGTTTCGGCCGCCTCATCGACCCGCCCGCCACCGCCCGGCGCATCAGCGCCATTCAAGCGGCCGCTTCCGCCCGGCGACCTCCTTCTCCGGCGGCTTCTTCCTCCACGGGCGGCGGCGGCCATTCTAGGAGTTTCATATCTAGCCCATCAATCTTATGCGTGCCTCTCATTCTTGAACTTCTGGTTTGTTAGATTCCACTATTCTGAACTACCTTTTTTTTTGTTTTTCCGTGATATGTGCCTGCGAAAACTGTTCGCTTGTGTTTAATATATAGTATTACATGCGTGAGAGAGAATAAGCTGAAACAAGATGAAGCAAGCACAAGCGAGCAGTCGACTAGTCCTCACATCTTGTCTATTGCGTCTGAGAATTGAACTATAATTTTATCCTCATAATATGGATATAATTGAGTTGTACATCTTGAATTTGACACCTCTTTGCTACCGGGGCGACTACTACTATATATAACTACAATGTTGTTATTATCCACTTCTTTGCTTATTTTCTTTATAGATGAATATCGTGCTCAAGTAAACTCTGGCCCTTACTGTAGAGTACTACCTTTTTTTTGGGTGATCGTACTTTTGAGAGCTTTGTTAAACTTGTTTAATAGTATCTGTGAGAGAATAAGCTGAAACAAGATGAAGCAAAATTGCAAGAACAAGCGAAGCAGGCTCTCGTCTACTCCTCATAGGCTGTCTATTACAGAATTGAAGCGTATAAGCTGTATCAGGAGATGGATGTATTGAGTTGTACATCTTGAACTTGACACTGGCTACTACATTAATGTTGTTACCTTTGTGTTTTTGTTTTAGGAGGCGCAACTTCTTACGCTTATTTTCTTTATAGATGAATATACATGCTCAAGAACAATATTTGCTCTATTAAATGAAATGTTACTAAAACTGCGGTTTGTCTATACTATTCTATTCTTGAACTACATTTAATTTATTTTGTGTTACGTGACTACGTGTAGTTCTTGTAGTCCTAATAGGCGCCTCACATGGATACTTGATGATTTCCATCCAACGGCTAGCATCAACAGCGCCATCCGGTGTCGCTGAATTTTTCGGTCGCCCGCGAAGTGAGAAAAGGTGATAATTCTGGCGCTTATTTTCTTCATAGATGAATACACAAGCTCGAGAACACTAAGCGCTACATCGAGTACTACTACTATCATGTCTTATAAAAATTTTCTGCTAAATGAACTGTTGCTAAACTAAAAGTTTGTTTGTATTCCTCTATTCTTGAACTACTTCCTCCGTTTCAATTTGTAAAGTCGCTTTGACTTTTTTGGTACATCCATTTAGCTATGTATCTAGATACAATAATATACTGGATACATAGCAAAATGGGCCGAACCAAAAAAGTCAAAGCGGCTAAATTTGGAAACGGAGGGAATCTCTTTTTTTGTGATGCATTGCCTCGTGGATTGTGTAGTCCTCCACGAACTGACCTATTCTGAGAATTGGGCGCATAATATTAGGGCCTTGCTAATTTCTAGGTGGTTTGAAAGTTTCAAATCTGTTCGAGGCGACGTAGCTACTTCGAGTGATTTCCGGGCATCACGCATCATCGGTGTCGCGAATTTTTTCATTCGCGGTAGTGAGGAAAGGTGTTAATGAATTGGCTGCTTATTTTCTTCATAGATGAATACACAAGCTTGAGAACACGACTACTTCTGCGAGTACTACTACTATCTTGTCTTACAAAAATTTTCCCACTAAACTACTGTTGCTAAACTACGGTTTGTTTATATTCCTCTATTCTGAACTACTTCTTCCGTTTAGGTTTGTAAAGTCGCTTTGACTTTTTGGTACATCCATTTAACTATGTATCTAGATACAATAATATGCACGGATACATAGCAAAATGGGCCGAACCAAAAAGTCAAAGCATTTTACAATTGGAAACGAGGAGGGAGTCTAATTTTATGATGCGTGCCCTCGTGGATTGTGTAGTCCTCCGCGGTGCCTATTCTGAGAAGTGAGCGTATAATATTAGGGCCTTGCTAATTTCGGGTGTTGAAATTTTCAAATCTGTTCGAGGCGACGAAGTTTTTTTTTGTTTTTTAGATAATGGATGAGAAAAACATCCGGCCTCTACATCGAGGATGTACCACGGCCCGATTATTACAAGTAGTGGATAAAAGGTAGAGCAAAACAAGTCTCTAAAAGCAGGATAAAGAGAACTAAAGCAAATGATAAATGTGCTTCCACCCTCTATAGGGAAACTCAAAGTAATCACTTCTAGTTTTTACGCTAATTAGCGAGTGTGTTCTTGTCTTGTTCATCACCCGCAAGTGGGCTCGATTACCTGCATGACCAATAGGCTCATCACGAAAATAACCCGACAAGAGAAAACTATCATTTTGTTAAAGATAATATCGTTTAAATGGCGCCAAATATTGACATATATTTTGTGGCGCCAACCCAAATCAAGTTTGTAATCCTTTTATTACGATTAGTAAGCCATGTACCAAACATATGGCTTATGTAGATCTAAATTTGGTTTAGGCGGTAGCATAAAGATGATCCTCCATACGTTTTTCGAATACGGACAATCTTGGAAAAGGTGTTGGATGGTCTCATTCATATTACAACCAACACATTTACGGCTTGCTTTCGGTTTTTCCTAGTGAGGATTGCCGATAATTCAACGCTTATTTTCTTCATAGATGAATACACAAGCATGAGAACAGCATTGCTTTCTACCGTAAAGTACTACTACTATCTTGTCTTACAAAATTTTTTCCACTAAAGCGAGCGTAGCTAAACTACGGTTTGTTCATATTCCTCTATTCTAAACTACTTCCTACATTTCGGTTTGTAAAGTGGCTTTTTTTTTTTGGTACATCCATTTAGCTATGTATCTAGATACAATAATATGCACTGGATACATAGCAAAATGAGCGAACCAAAAAGTCAAAGCGACTTACAATTTGGAACCGAGGGAGTGCAATTTTTGTGATCTGTGCCTCGTGGATTGTGTAGTCCTCATAGACTTCCTATTCGAATTGAACGTATAATATTAGGGCCTTGCTAATTTCTAGGTATTTGAAATTTTCAAATCTGTTCGAGGCGACGTAGCTCCTTGGTGATTTCCAGGAATCAACTCATCATCGGTGTCGCTGAATTTTTCATTCGCCCGGGTAGTGAGCAAAGGTGTTAATTCTAACGCTTATTTTCTTCATAGATGAATACACAAGCATGAGAACAATGGCTGCTCATAAAAGTACTACTACTATCTTGTCTTACAAAAATTTTCCCTTCGAAAGCAATTGTTGCTAAACTACGAGTTTGTTTATATTCCTCTATTCTGAACTACTTCCTCCATTTCGGTTTGTAAGTCGCTTTGACTTTTTCGGTACATCCATTTAGCTATGTATCTAGATACAATAATATGCACGGATACATAGCAAAATGGACGAACAAAGTCAAAGCGACTTTAATTTGAAACGGAGGGAGTGCAATTTTGTGATACGTGCCTCTGTGGATTGTGTAGTCCTCACGAGACTACCTATTCAATTGAGCTGTATAATATTAGGGCCTTGCTAATTTCGGTGGTGAAAGTTTCAAATCTGTTCGAGGCGGCGTAGCTACTTGTTGATTTTAGGGCATCAACGCATCATCCGGTGTCGCGAATTTTTAATTAGCGGGTAGTGAGGAAAGGTGTTTAATTCTAGCGCTTATTTTCTTCATAGATGAATACACAAGCTTGAGAACATAAATGTGCTTCGAAGTACTACTACTATCTTGTCTTACAAAAATTTTCCCACTAAACGATGTTGCTAAACTACTGGTTTGTTTATATTCCTCTATTCTAAACTATTTCCTCCGTTTCGGTTTGTAAGTCGCTTTTTGACTTTTTCGGTATATCCATTTAGCTATGTATCTAGATACAATAATATGCACGGATACATAGCAAAATGGGCCGAACCAAAAAAGTCAAAGTGACTTACAATTTGAAAAGGAGAGAGTGCAATTTTTGTGATCATTGCCTGCGTGGATTGTGTAGTCCTCACTGAGGCGCCTATTATTGAATTGGCGTATAATATTAGGGCCTTGCTAATTTTCGGGTGATTGAAATTTTCAAATCTGTTGGGCGACGAAAGCTACTTGATGATTTTGGGCATCAACGCATCATCATCCGGTGTCGTGAATTTTTTCATTCGCCGGTAGTGAGGAAAGGTGTTATTCTGGCGATTATTTTCTTCATAGATGAATACACAAGCTTGAGAACTGCTTTGCGCTACGTCGAAAGTACTACTACTATCTTGTCTTACAAAAATTTTCCCACTAAATGAACTGTTGCTAAACTATAGTTTGTTTATATTCCTCTATTCTGAACTGCTTCTTCCGTTTGGTTTGTAAAGTCGCTTTGACTTTTTGGTACATCCATTTAGCTATGTATCTAGATACAATAATATGCACTGGATACATAGCAAAATGGGCCGAACAAAAAGTCAGCGACTAAATTGGGCTGAGGGAGTGCAAATTTTTGTGATCTGTGCCTCTACGTGGATTGTGTAGTCCTCAAAGCGCTTATTCTGCTGGTGAGCGTATAATATTAGGGCCTTGCTAATTTCAATTGTTTTGAAATTTTTAAATCTGTTCGAGCGACGAAGCTTTTTTGTTTTTAGATAATGGATGAGAAAAACATCCGGCCTCTACATCCGAGGATGTACACGAGCCCGATTATTACAAGTAGTGGATAAAAAGGTAGAGCAAAACAAGTCTCTAAAGGATAAAGAGAACTAAAGCAAATGATAAATGTGCTTCCACCCTCTATAGGGAAACTCCAAAGTAATCACTTCTAGTTTTACGCTAATTAGCGAGTGTGTTCTTGTCTTGTTCATCACTGCTTTGCAAGTGGGCTCGATACCGCAGACCAATAGGCTCATCACGAAAATAACCTTCGACAACGAGAAAACTATCATTTTGTTAAAGATAATATCGTTTCGAACGTCAAATGGCCCCAGCATATATTTTGTGGCGCCAACCCAAATCAAGTTTGTAATCCTTTTATTACGGTTAATAAGCCATGTACCAAACATATGGCTTATGTAGATCTAGGCTGGTTTAGGCCGGTAGCATAAAAGATGATCCTCCATACCGTTTTTGAATACGGACAATCTTGGAAAAGGTGTTGGATGGTCTCATTCATATTACAACCAACACATTTCTGGCTTGCTTTCAGTTTTTTCCTAGTGAGGATTGCCGATAATTTTTCTTTGCTTATTTTCTTCATAGATGAATACACAAGCATGAGTTTCTTGGGCTACTGTCGAGTACTACTACTATCTTGTCTTACAAAAATTTTCCCACTAAACGAACATTTGCTAAACTACGAGTTTGTTTATATTCCTCTATTCTGAACTACTTCCTCCGTTTTAAACATGGTCGCTTTGACTTGTTTGGTACATCCATTTAGCTATGTATCTAGATACAATAATATGTTGGATACATAGCAAAATGGGACGAACCAAAAGTTAAAGCGACTTACACAAAACGGAGGGAGTCTATTTTTTGTGATCGTGTCTACGTGGATTGTGTAGTCCTCCGTTTTGCCTATTACAGCAGAATTGAACTGTATAATATTAGGGCCTTGCTAATTTCAGGTGACTAAAATTTTCAAATCTGTTCAGGCGACGTAGCTCCTTCAGTGATTTCCAGGCATCAACTCATCATCCGGTGTCGCCTGAATTTTTCATTCACCAGGTAGTGAGGAAAGGTGTTAATTCTGCTGCTTATTTTCTTCATAGATGAATACACAAGCATGAGAACAATGAGCAAAATCGAGTACTACTACTATCTTGTCTTACAAAAATTTTCCCACGAAACGAACTGTGGCTAAACTACAGTTTGTTTATATTCCTCTATTCCTGAACTACTTCCTCTGTGCCTCTGTGGATTGTGTAGTCCTCACAGACTGCCTATTATAGAATTGAACTGTATAATATTAGGGCCTTGCTAATTTTGGTGACTGAAATTTTCAAATCTGTTCGAGCGACGAAGCTACTTGGTGATTTCCGGGCATCAACGCATCATCGTATGTCGTGAATTTTTCATTCGCCGGGTAGTGAGGAAAGGTGTTAATTCTGGCCGCTTATTTTCTTTATAGATGAATACACAAGCTTGAGAACACCGGGCCGCTCTGTCAGTAGTACTACTACTATACGGTCTTACAAAAATTTCCCACTAAGCGAACATGTTGCTAAACTACGGTTTGTTTATATTCCTCTATTCTGAACTACTTCCTCCGTTTGAGTTTGTAAGTCGCTTTGACTTTTTGGTACATCCATTTAGCTATGTATCTAGATACAATAATATGCACTGGATACATAGCAAAATGGGACGAACCAAAAAGTCAAAGCGACTTACAATTTGGAAACGGAGGGGAGTCTAATTTTTTTTGTAATATGTGCCTCTGTGGATTGTGTAGTCCTCCGGGCGCCTATTCTGAAATTGAGCGTATAATATTAGGGCCTTGCTAATTTCGGGTGTTTGAAATTTTTCAAATACATTCGGCGACGAAGCTTTTTTGTTTTTAGATAATGGATGAGAAAAACATCCGGCCTCTACATCAGAGGATGTACCTGACTAATTATTACAATTAGTGGATAAAAGGTAAGAGCAAAACAAGTCTCTAAAAGCAGATAAAGAGAACTAAAGCAAATGATAAATGTGCTTCCACCCTCTATAGGGAAACTCCAAAGTAATCACTTCTAGTTTTTACGCTAATTAGCGAGAGTATGTTCTTGTCTTGTTCATCACGCCGCAAGCGGGCTCGATCGCAACCAATAGGCTCATCACGAAAATAACCTTCGACAACGAGAAAACTATCATTTTTGTTAAAGATAATATCGTTTCGACGGCCGGTAAATGGCCCAAACATATAGTTTGTGACGCCAACCCAACCCAAATCAAGTTTCTAATCCTTTTATTACGATTAGTAAGCCATGTACCAAACATATGGCTTATATAGATCTAGGTTGGTTTAGGCCGGTAGCATAAAAGATGATCCTCCATACCATTTTTCGAATACGGACAATCTAGGAAAAGGTGTTGGATGGTCTCATTCATATTACGACCAACATATTTCGGCTTCCTTTCGTTTTTCGACATTTTATTTTTTCTCTGCCTTAGTGGTTTGTTTAGTCCTCATAAAAAAAGCCATATGTTTGAATTGAAGCGTATAATTTTATCCTCACATGGATATTTTTCGGTTGTAGATCTTGAACTTGACACCGAGTGTTACTATAATGTTGTTATACGTGTGGTTTTGTCATAGAAAAGCGCAACTACTGCTTTGCTTATTTTTTTTATAGAGATGAATATACGTGCTCAAGATAGAACAATGATCGTACCTTTTCCTCGCCCCTACAAGCTGCCGATGAAGCTTTGTCGTGTGTCTTTGGCCGTTGACGACGCCTTTCGAAAATGGTAAGGCTGCAGCTATGTGATATACAAACCCTACTTATTGTTAGCTTTTTGCTTAGTGCTAGCTATTGACTTCTCTGTGTAACCTAAATGTATACGATGTAGGTGTCGATGGCACATTTACAACATCATCGGCAAGCGAAACAACTTATTCTCTAGAGGATGACCGGAGAGCTACATATGAAGAGACAGAGCAAGAGATAGATGATGGTACCACAGGGGGCAAGAGAGAGATGATGGTACGTGGGGGCGTTTGGGATTTTTTCTTGGAGAGGGGCAGCCATCTGTCTTTCGGTCTTGGCGGAGGGTCGGGACACACACAAGGTGGCGGAAGGCAAGATAGTTGTCACGGTGCTCAAGCCGAACGGGTTTCCCACCGAGAAGGTGGCCATGCTAAGAATGAAGAGACTTGCAGGTCGATTGCTAGAGAAAGGGTCCCCTTGCTCGCAGATTGATCTCTTCCTTAAGCGCTGCAACAAAGGAATTCTTATTTGAGGGCGTGTGTCGGAATTTATTGGAGTTTGTAGGCAACTTAAGGCCCATAGCATGTAAGAAGGCGTGGCGGTCGGTAGGCAAAAAGTTTTAGGACCTTCAAAAGCAATCTAGTCTTGAATTACGTCATGAAGGGGTTGGATGCCCGCGGTGAAGCACCCATACATCATCAAGGGCGATTGGGCAGCTTTTGTTGAAGCGAAGAGCAGCAAAGGGCGGCAACAAGTGAGAGATACAAGCGACTTAGGGAGAAGAACAAGCATGACCCTTTGCACGGGGACGGGGAGGTTACTGAGGCAAAGTTCGAAGTGTGGGAGAAGGAGGACACTTACTTACTCCACAATAGCATCAAGAATCCTTGGCATGAATTTCCGGTGAACCGCTCGGCATTTTTTGCGTGCATGGTGCGGTCCCGGGCCGTGTTAGGTAATAAAGGCCGCATTTGTTTGGTGGTGAAGAGTCTCGGTCTTTATCTCGAGAAGGTTTTAGAGAAGACCGCCCGTGCTTCTTCGAGGGGGCGGTGTAAAAGGGAAAGAGATATGCTCACAGAGGTCTGGGCACCCGGAGCAGCGAGGGCGTGTGCGTGGTGGTATCTCTAGTATGGGCTGGTTGGAAGTTTTAGCCGGCTTGCGCCGACATGTACATAAAGAGGAAGTCCCAGGTGTGTTGGCCGAAGCATATAGAGAAGAGTTTGGACCTCAACTAGATGAGCTCACGGCTAAGGTGGCGGCGTTGGAATCGGGAGGACATGGTTCCGCTCGCCAACACCCCTAGCCGTGTAGGTGGTGTGAAGAGCGGTGCGTCGCGAAGCCGATTCGGCGGATCTTTGCGGTTGAGATACTTTCCACGTCGGCACCATGTACCCTTGCGGTGAAGACTCGAGGTTATCCGGTTGAGATAGCAAGGGAATGGTATACCCGAATCAACTACATCTTAAAGGTCAACCAATACCGGAAGGACATTCTATTGTTTCTATTGATCATGTAACTCACGGTTTTGTGGCTACACTCTTTGGATCCGCCGACGGACGAGATTAAGGCTCTTGGGCAGGCTATGTGTAAGGCGATCCGGTGGAGCGAGCCCGTCTTCTTGTAGCATTCCTAAAGCTCTCTTCTTTTACCGCCCCAAAACCTCGTGCCTACTACCGCCGCCTCAATGAAAGTCAATCTAAAGGGCGTATGACACGCGGCTTAAATGGGAATGGCGGCAATGATCGAGTCCTTCTCGGGCTGCAATGGATGGGAATGCGGCGACTTGCTCGCATGCCAATGGCGGTTAGAGTGCCTTGCGAGTGCATCGGCTAACGATGTAGGCCGGCTCCTCTCAAGGCAAGGATGAGCAGAAAGTGCCTCGCGGCTGCAGGGCCGGGAATGCGGGAGTGGCTCGCATGACAAGAATGTCCGAGTGCCTCTCGAGTGCAGTTCCGAGAATCAAGCGTGGCTCAACGGCCGGGGCGGCAAGGTCCAAACAAGCATGTTTGGGCAAGGTCCAAACAAGAATGTACGATGTAAGTAGTGCTTCACTTGGAGTTACGCACTCGTGCGTGTTTCCATTCGGTGAATAACCCTTTGTGTTTCATATATTTGCGTGTGCGGTCGCAAACTAATGAAAAGACATGTGGGTACCGACCCACCACTTCGGGCCGTGATGAAACAAGTTCATACGGACCGTCCACGAGGTAACTCGAAGTGCGACTCCATCATGTGTCTACCTTTGTTTGGCAATAAAGACCATGTGTACAACAAACACTTATGCCTACCTTTCTTTGTATTAGGATTTCGATTTGTGCGGAAATTCGATTAATTTGGAGGATATTAGAGAGGAGATCGCCAAGTTTGTTATGGAAGAGATCATCAGCCACGAAGGCGAGTATTCGTTTCGTGAACCGTGAGTTCTTACGTTTCCCTTTTTGCATGATGATTAGGTGGATACATGCATTTGAAGCTGTGTTTTTGTGTTGTGAATAATCTGTGTGGCGTGCTTACTGAACAAGCGGCTATATGCGTGTGAAGAACATTCGAGATACACACGAATTTTCAGAGATACACATGAATTTTAAGAAATACAAATGAATTTTCCATCTTTGCGGGGCGTCGCCATTTGTTTGTGATCGGACCTATGTATATGTACTATATACGTATTAATAGTACCAATACGTGTGTATATGTATTATCTGAGGGCGTCTCGGTTTTCTAGAGGCGTCTCTAGTCTCGAGACGGTATCTGAGACCCATCTTAACCATGCGTAATAACGAATAAGTACAGACCACCGCGACTAACGGCGTCTATGGGTTTCGGAATAGTTTACGTCACGTGAATCCGTGCAGTAATATCTAAATAATTAACGGCGGGTGTTTCCGATGCGTCCGTGAACCACCGTCGTAGTCGGCGTCGGTTTTACGTCGAGCACCAGGTAAACGCGTCTGAAATAGAAACCTCGGCGCAGACACGCGCGAAAGAGACACGCATCCGTAATTTCGGTAGGCTGCGGTCGAGCATCCGCTACAAAGCGCCCGAAAAATGCGGAGCGATTACGGTCGAAAGAAAAAACCACGTCGTAAACTAAGCGAAAGCTTCTGAGGCGTGGCGGTAAACGAACGTCTATAAAAGGGTTGAGGAACTACGAGACATGTAATCTACACACGCAGCGTCAGTAAATGCGGTAAAACCACGGACCGGGTTTGGCGTATGTACGTAACCGCCCGCGACATCGGTTATCGCCCGCGACGGTGCGTATATTACTAATGCTTTACGGGGCGTTTCAACGGCGGGCGTCGCGTGCCGGTTACGATTCTGGCGGGCACGCGCACGCAGCGTCGGCGTGCGGCGTCATTGTTACTGACGCGCATTTTGTAAAATGGGTGGGTGCGTACCAAAGCTTCTGGTCGTATGTCTGCTATCGGGCGTCACTACTTTTGGACGCTGCATACCGACATCGATGATGCGCGGGTACGTGAGGTTTCGAGGTACGCCGCATCTTAGACGGTATGTCTCAGATACCGTAGACCCACGGTCGAGCAAAACCCCAGGACCTGAGGCGTTCCACGGTGCGTGTGTAACAAGGGCTCACTACAGACGGGAAGTTTGAGACGCACGAAATCTCGTCTGTATTAAAGACTATTGCAGACGCCGCTACTGACAGTCCAGAAGTCGACATTTAGAGACCCTAATGGGCGAGACGCTGCTTAGAAAGCCCTCAGAAGCCCTCAACGCGCGATTTGTAGAGGCCTTTTTTACATAGTGTTGTATTCTAGCACTCCTTCGCATTACTTTGGTAGTATATCTTGTTAGGGTGCTTAGTGTGAGTAGCTTGCTTAGTTAGCCTAGCCTTGTTAGCTCCTAGTGGTAGAATTAGTTAGTATATCTTGTTCACCTAGGAGTATCTTAGCAACCTAGCTCTTGAGTGTGATTAGAGATCATAGAATTGCTAGAATTGTTAGGAGGCTTGCATAGCTAGCTTGAAGCATTGCTTATTTACTACGCCATCTTATTTACTAATCGGTTTGCTTAGTGTTGTTGCAAGAAATTTTAATAGGCTATTCACCCCCCCCCCTCTAGCCATTAGGACCTTTCAAGTGGTATCAAAGCTGAGGCACCGTATTTGAGTGGCTTAACAACCAACGGTGACAAAATGGCGTTGAATTTCTATGTCAACAACACCAAGAAGGCGCCACCTTTCGATGGCACTAATTTCGCCTATTGGAAGGTGAAGATGACCGCACACCTCAAGTCAATCAATAGAGAAGTGTGGGTCGTGACCGAAAAGAAGTTTGAAGTTGCAAATCAAGCGCAACCAACTGCCTTGGAAGAAAAGAAGCTATATGCCAATGATGTGGCCGTGAGTGCTTTTTATGAGGCATTCAATGATAGAGTGTTTGAGCAAGTCAAGTCACTCACCATTGCTCATGAGATTTGTAAGAAGCTAGAAGAGTGCTATGAGGGCACCGAAGGCGTCAAGCAAGCAAAGGCCTATATCAAGCTTGAACAATTCAATAGCTTCAAGATGGAAGAAGATGAGAGCGTGCCAGAGATGTTCCACCACATGCAAGTGTTGGTGAATGATCTCAATGATCTAGGAGAAGAGATCAAGGACAAGAGCTTCAACATGAAGTTCTTGAGGTGTTTGCCGAAGAGGTTTGGGATGTTCATCACGGTGCATGTGAGATCAAACTTGAAGGATTTGACTCCCAACCAATTGCTTGATGAGGTCATGACCGATGATTCATATAGAGATGACAAGAAGAAGCAAGAGCTCATCAACAAGGCAAACAAGAAGATCAAGGAAGAAGAGAAGAAAGAGGACAAGAAAGGCTTGGCACTCAAGGCAAGCTCATCATCAAAGGGCAAGAAGAAGAAAGAAGAATCAAGTGATGATGAGAGTGGCACTTCTACTAGTGGAAGTGATGTTGATGAACAAATGGCCCTCTTTGTAAGAAGATTGGGCAAATATGTGAAGAAGACATACATCAACAAGAAGAAGAAGAAGCAATCATCAAAGAAGACCAAGGATGGCAAGAATGAGGGCAACATGAAGTGCTTTCGGTGTCATGATGATTGTCACTTGATTACCGAATGCCCATATAAAAGTGATGATGAGAAGGGCATCAAGAAAGCTAGCAAGAAGAATGATGCCACGAATGAGAAGGAGAAGAAGCCCAAGAAGAAGAATGAGTCACATGTGGCTACTTGGGATAGTGATGGTTCATCCTCTTCAAGTGATGAAGAAGAGGAGAAGAAGAACAAGAAGAAGGGACAAGCACATTTGGCTATGCATGACAAGATCTCCCTCTTCGACACTCCTTCTTCATGCTTCATGGCTAAGGCCACAAAGGTACAATCTATCACTAGTAATGATGATAATGATAGTGATAGTGATAGTGATGATGAGGAGCCAAACCACACTAGAGAAGAATTGTAAATTATGCTTGATGATTGCGTTGACATGTACAAGCAAAGTAGGAAGGAGCTCAAGGGCTTGCATAAGGAAACAAAGAGCCTTAAGCAAGAACTTGATGAGCTTCGGGCCTCTTATGAGAGTCTAAAGGTAGACCATAAGAAGCTTGAGAAATCTCATTCTAAGTTAGAGAAAGCTCATTCCTCCCTACTAGAAGAGCACAAGTTGTGCTTAGTTGAGGATAAGGTTGATACATGCAATGCTAGCATCATGTGTGACATTCTTGTTGATGAATCAACCCCCAAGTGTGAGACCTCCACTAGCTCTATCACTAGCATATCCATTTCTAGTGAAGATAATGATAATCCCATGCTTATTCATGAGAATGCTTGTTTAAAGAGGGAAGTAAAGGAGCTCAATCACTCCTTGGCTAAGGCCTATGGTGGTGAGGACCGCTTGCTTATGTGCTTGGGTAGCCAAAGGGCATCCTTATACAAGGAAGGCTTAGGCTATATCCCCAAGAAAGGCAAGGCCACTCTTGTAACTCACAAGACTCATTTTGTGAAGAACAATGGTAGCTATTGCAAAGCTTGCAAGCAAGTTGGTCATCTAGAGCCAAAGTGCATGAACAAGAAAGCCAATGTCTCTTCCATTAAGCTTGATCATTCATATATGCTTGTGAAGAAGGACAATGGTGTTCGTGCTAGGTTCATTGGTACACCATGGATGGGCTCAAAGAAGAAAGCCATTTGGGTACCAAAGGCCTTGGTTACTAACCTTGAAGGACCCAAAAAGGTTTGGGTACCTAAGAAGAATTGATCTCTTTTTGTAGGTCAATAACCGTGCCGGAGGAGAGCATTGGATAATGGATAGTGGGTGCACTCAATACATGACCGGGGATTCTCATATGTTCAAGTCAATTAGCATCAAGAGCATTGATGAATATGAGTCAATCACATTTGGCAATGACAAGAAAGGTGTAAGGACCTTGATGTCGCCTAGGAGGCCTAGAGGGGGGGTGAATAGGCACGTACCTTAAAATCACTGTAAAAACAAACTCGGCGGTTTTGAACAACGCAGCGGCTTTTTCGCCGCGCGCGGCACTTGCCGCTCCTCGCTGCACCTTGCCTCCCGCGAGACAAACACAACTGCAGTTTGAAATCTAAGCAACGAAACTTAGATCGAGTGAATTTCCCAGGTTCCGCGCACAAATATATCACATATATCCAATAGAAAGTACCGGGAACTCGAACAAAGTAGATTGGGACAAACCCTAGCTCACAAGAATATATATGCAAGAATGTAAAAAGCACACGTGAGACAAGGATTTTTCCCGTGGTTCACCGTCGCCACAAAGGTCGGGTTACGTCCACGTTGTTGAGGTATCCACACAAGGATTGGGCTCGCCACAAAGGCTGTCCCTTCCCTCGTTCTCAAGTCAAGAGAGTGAACTCTTGAGATGAGGGGTTTCAATAGATCGATGAGGGTAATACAAACTTTCCTTGACTCACCACAAGCACGGGAGCTTTAGAGGCGACGCCTAGCCGTCTAGGAGGCTTCACCTCCAAGAGTAAAAGATGCACAACGAAGATTGACGAAGCCCAACAAGTGCTCAAGGTTTGGTCATTTCAGATCCGCTCTCTAGGCGCTAATCACACGGCCCCAACACTTAATCATGCACTAAGCATAATCAATCTCACAAAGAGATGGATGGGAGAGCTCTCAAATGGCTTTGGAAAGGTTGGGAGAGGTGCGGAACATCAACAAAGACACGACGAAGGGGTGGGATGGGTATATATAGCCATCCCCCTCAAACTAGCCGTTAGGATTCAAAACTAGCCGTTATGTGCATGCGGGTGCGGATCGCTGCCGCCCGTTAAGTGCGGCACCGCCGCAGCTCCTTAAACAAAGACAGTCACCTAACCGAAAAAGCCATAACTTTTTACTCCCAACTCCGTTTTTTGATCTTGGACATTCGGAAAGCTTGTTTCGAGGGCTACCCAACCCTACACACAGAACAACCCAAGATCACCAAGTGCAGGTGCAGTGCTAAGTGTTTTCTCTCATGTTAGCACTTGGGTTCGGTTAGTTTGAGCACTTGAGACTTGTCTATTATTCGTATTGCATCCCCCTTGATAGTACGGCATACCTATACTCAAGATAAATAGAATGTAACCAGTTTAACCACTTGAGTCTTCAATGTCTTCATATGCCATTTCTTCTCAATATTGCTTCATAAGGGGTTGCGATCATCTTTGTCTCTTCGCTTTGAGCAACTATACCTTGAGCTTGTGACTTGAACCATTTCCACAAATATGAGTTCAACTCATGGCTTCAAGTCACTTCCACTAATGATTTGATCCTTAACACGATATGACTCCTCATAGCTTGATTAGTTCCTCGACTAAATGCAAGTACTCTCTTCTTCACCTTAGCCATGGTACCTCGGTCCCAAGCCACCGCTTGCCCTTCACCTTTGCTTAGTACCTCGAAGCCCTTTCCTTGCTATCTTCACCTTATCAAGGCATATTCAAGTCACATCATATTAAGCATCCATTGAATAACCATTTCTTCAACATTTTGATCCTTGCTTGATTATCTTGCAGATATGAATGTTGAGACCAATCAAGGTTCGGTTTGACTCACATAGAGACATACATGGATCAATATCAATATGGTCAAGCCAATTCACGTTTCCTTATATCCTATCATTTTAGCTTGACACTCCAACACTTATTTCAATCTTCTATTTATGGGAAACAAGCCATTATAGAGACCAATCCGAAATCATCAACTCTTGTCTCATTTGCCTTTTGCCAAGTATGCTTGCTTTCACATGACGCTATGATATTCCACAACATATAAGCCATTTCATTGATTCCATTTGCATTGTTGTTTTTTCTTGAACTAGATTGTTTCCATCATCTTCCAATACAACAATACATAATTTGGCTTTGCTTCCATACTATGTGGAATACCATCAAGTTTGCTTACTTGTTGAACCTTGAATATACTTGTTACTACACAATCCACAAGTATATGCAATAGACTTACTTTTCCTGTTCAACACTAAGCAAACTTATTAGACCTTTAATTATGTTGCCATTCAATTCACCAAAACCCACTAAAGGGCTAGATGCACTTTCAAAAGGCAATGTGTTGGGGCTAGGCAAGATTGCTATCACACAAGAGAAGAGTTTGTCCAAGGTGTTGCTAGTTGATCATCTTGATTACAACCTATTGTCGGTCTCTCAACTTTGTGATCTTGGCTACAAATGTATATTCACAAGTCAAGAAGTTGAAGTGGTTAGTGGTGATGGTGCAAACATGATCTTCAAGGGATTTAGATATGGTGATCTCTACCTTGTTGATTTCAAGTCAAAAGAAGCCAAGTTGACAACATGTGTACTCTCAAAGGCTAGCAAAGGGTGGTTGTGGCATAGAAGGCTTGGTCATGTTGGAATGAAGCAATTGAACAAGTTAATGAAGCATGACTTGGTTAGAGGCTTGAATGATGTGAAGTTTGAAAAGGACAAACCTTGTGGAGCATGTCATGCCGGCAAGCAATATGGCAATGCACATCCAACCAAGAGTACAATGAGTACAAGCAAGGCATTTGAGTTGCTACACATGGACTTGTTTGGGCCAACATCATACTCTAGCATTGGTGGCAACAAGTATGGTTTTGTCATAGTTGATGACTACACTAGATACACGTGGGTGTTCTTTTTGCATGACAAGAATGATGTATTTGAGCTTTTCAAGACATTTGTCAAGAGGGTTCAAAATGAGTTTGAGACATCCATCAAGAAGATTAGAAGTGACAATGGGAGTGAATTCAAGAATACAAGAATTGAAGAGTCGTGTGATGAGCTTGGAATTGGACATCAATTCTCACCAACCTACACTCCTCAATCAAATGGTGTAGTTGAAAGGAAGAATAGAACCTTGATTGAAATGGCAAGATCAATGCTTAGTGAGTACAATGTTAGTCATTCCTTTTGGGCCGAAGCAATCAACACGGCTTGCTATTGTAGCAACCGTCTCTATTGCCATGGGATGCTTGGCAAGACACCTTATGAGTTGCTAAATGGAAGGAAGCCCAACATTGGTTACTTTAGAGTCTTTGGATGCAAATGCTACATTCTCAAGAAAGGCACAAGATTGGACAAGTTTGACAAGAAATGTGATGAAGGATTCTTAGTTGGATACTCAACCACAAGCAAAGCATATAGAGTTTGGAACTTGGGTAGTGGCAAACTTGAAGAGGTTCATGATGTTGAATTTGATGAAACCCAAGGCTCTCAAAATGAAGTTGAAAATCATGATGATGTTAGTGGTTCCAACTTGGAGAATGCCATGAGAAACATGGATGTTGGTGACATTCGGCCAAGGCAAGTTGATGATGATGATGACACTCCTTTGCCTACCACTACCATTGAGATTGATGCAAATAAAGCAAGCTCTAGTGGTACTCAAGATGAAGATCAAGAGCAACAAGCTAGTCTAACTACTCATCCTAGTCATCAAGTGCAAGTGATGCAACCATCCAACATTGCAAGAGATCATCCTATTGATCAAATTGTCGGTGACATCAATAGTGGAGTGATTACTAGAGGAAGATTGGCATCCTTTTGTGCTCACAATGCCTTTGTGCCTCAAGTAGAGCCCGAGAATATTGAGAAGGCACTAAAGAAGGAAGATTGGATCAATGCCATGCATGAAGAGTTGAACAATTTTAAGAGAAATGATGTATGGGAATTGGTAGAAAGGCCAAAGGACTACAATGTGATAGGAACCAAGTGGGTCTTCAAGAACAAGCAAGATCAAGATGGAATTGTTGTTAGAAACAAGGCAAGGCAAGCATCGACTCTTCTTTGGTTATTTATTATGCCTGTGTACTATGCATGGAGATGCGGTGTCGATGATCAATCGATGGGTAGTTGGGGTGATGCCCCCTCATAAATAGCTTACCGGGCCAGCTTCTTACCGGTTCACAATTTGGATTGCATTTCTCGGGGTGTGTTTAGAGCATCAACTTCCCTCCAAAATTTTTGCATTGCCATCACATCCTATCACATCGAAACATTAAATGTAGCCAAAGACACATGCCCGGAGTGCGAAATTTAGGTAAACAAAAAAAAAACTAATTGCAGAGTTTAGATGTACATTGCGAGACGATTCTTTTGAACCTAGTTACGTCATGGTAAGATAATATTTAGCACAAACTGTCGGGGGCCAAAGTAAACGGCCCATGAACATTTCTAGCCAGTGGAAGAATGCAACGGCCCATCTACTCCGGAAGGGATCTGGCCCAAGGACATCTCCGGACCGAATGCCCCCAGTCACATCTCAAGGCTGCAGGCCCGCTGATAGGGGAGGGCAAATCACTGGTCACCTGATCTACAAGCTTGGAGGGATCGATAAACATGTTACCTTTCGGCCTACAAAACGGCCCACGGTGGCCTGTCAGCAAACACTCCGTTAGGAGGCTCGAAAACACCTGGTCATACATGGGCTTGTTACCCACAAAACTGACCCATAGTGGCCCAGGGGGTCGCAAGAATAGCCCATCACAGGTGCTGTTGGAATAATCAAGAGTGTGGAGAAGTAGGACCAAAGGTAACAACCATACAAGGCTTGACGACATCAGTCACCATTCAGCCCAATCCAAACTCCATCCGAGGGGGTTTGACCGAACGGCCCTACTCGTACCACGATTTGCGTCTCGCCCGAGGGTAGGAGGACCCGGGTGAAGCGCCTCCGATTTGCCCGAGGGCAGGAGGCCCCGGGTGCACGAACTCCATCTCGCCCGAGGACAGGAGGCTCCCGGGCGAACCACCTCCGCCTCGCCTGAGGGTAGGAGGCCCCGGGCGCACCTTGGAGACTCCGACCGAGTAGGTGGGGGGCAGCCGCATTGAATGCTCTGCCTCCAAAGGCCAAAGTGATGGGGCAATCGATTGCCCTATCGATTCGCTTGCTCCGTTATCTCCTCGCGTCCCCCGTTGATGGGACGTAAAGGGACGGTTACTTAACACGCCAGGGCATGGGAAACAATACCAAAGCCTTTGTTCATACGCTAAACGTTGAAGATCTCTAGTTTGATTTTGGATAATTAGTGACACTGAAATCTCATGTTTGGTTTTGGAAATTGATGACACACTTGTGGACTAATCCTTTACTTTAAGTGATGACTTGAGATAGCATTAGATGGATGACAAGGAGCATGATTGTTGACGGTCACTAACGACATATTTTTCCCGTCAACTTACTACCATATAAAGGGAATAAAACTATATCTTTTCATACTCATATACATATATTACTAACATATTTCCACTTGTAGTGTTCAAAATGTATTTTGTTGTATTTATAATAAATACGGTGGAAATACGTCCAAAGTACGCCATCCTGGAAAGCGCATTCTCAAGGATATCAAGCCCAGGATGGAAATGGACCAAATCTGCACAACTGGACCGAGTCAAGCCCATGGTACAACTTCTCAGGCCAAATCAAGACGACACGACGAAACCTGGGCCGGCCCATGCCCAGGGGGGTGCGCCCGCACCACCAGGGTGCGCCCGCACCACGATGGGGGCGATTCGAGCCCCATCGTTCGAGGCGGTGCCATTAGTGCTCAAACGGTCGGTGCGGTGGTGGAGAGCCTGGTTCATCGTACCTGGACGTGTCAAGGAGGTCGGTTAGGGGGTAGTTTAGTCTTTTTAGCACCTCTCTCTTGTGTATAAATACCTCCTCCCTCTCCCTCATTCCACACACCACACTTGGAGTCACCACACCAGCACACTCACACTCTCTACCTCACTCTCCACCAAAGATCTTCTTCTTCTTCTTCTTACTTGGCTAGAATTGGAGTAGAAGAGCTACAAAAGGAGGACTTGTAATCTTGGAGCAAAGTGAGCTTTGGTAATATATATCTCCCATGGATCTTTCTCCATTGTGCAAGTTCTATTTCTATGTTCATGGTCTAACTTATGAATTAGAGTTTATGTTCTTCATCGATCATCGTATGCATAACATGATTATAGATGGGATAACGGTTCGTCGTTCTTTCGGGTTTGCTCTTGTCTTAGTCCGTCCATCCGTAGGGTGGGGATCTGGGGACAAGAGTAGTGCTTCTGGCACGCGGGCATGGTGCCCGGGTATTACGACACCTTCGAATATGAGAGCATGCCACGGTCGTGAGGGTAGGCGCGAGGGTTGTGACACCTGTCCATCCCTTGTAATCCCTCCACGTTCGCATGTGATGTAGGAGTTCGTAAATGCTTTCCATTGGGCCGGATGGTACAGGGAAGTCTCCCCTGTTATCCTAGACATAACCATGCTCATATCATGTTAGCATATGATCCTAACTATTCATTGTAAGACCATGACTAGAATACATTAGATTACTCCATAGGACATTCGTTTATTCTTTATCTATTTTCTTTATCCTTTACCTGGTGGATTCCAATGTGTGTGTCACACTATCTATAAACCATATTGCTTACCCCCTGTTATGAACGAGTTGGTCTTTGCGTGCACACATTTCATCATTCGGATGCCATGCTACTTCTTATACAACATGCCTTCCTTTGGGAAAATATAAATAACGATACCCCGAATACTTAGGGTGAAATGCTACAATGATAGATCCGTGCGCTTTGCGGATGAAATATCAACTATGGCAAGATCTATCACCGTTGATTGAAAGTGCGTTATCACCGAGCACGGTGGTCCCACTTAGTGATATCGACGGCTCGTCTCCTAGCGTAGTCATCAGGGTTGGGTTCTAAAACCTGATTCTAATGATTGCGCTAAGAAACGTCAACAATGATGATCATGAACATGGACAATGTTGGTGGACATGATGGATCCTTGTTGGCGGTCACTATCATACATCTTATACCGCCAACTTAGCTCTAATTAAGAGAGATGGAGCACACTTATGTCAAATAAACATTTACTACTCACCTAGTTCCACTTGTATTCGAGAATATTTGTTTTGCAGGAACAAACACGGAAACAGTGAGAGTACGTAAATAAAGAGTAAAGTGCAAACCCAAGAAATGCGCTTTGACCAAGGGGGAACGTGATAGGCCAGAACCGAAGCAAAACGGACCAAAACACCTCCGGAAAGGCGACCTACATGGGCCACCAGCCCACACGCGAAGGATCGGCGCAGGCGGGCCAAAACTGGGCCGACCGCTGCCGGTGCGGCGGACGCCGCAGGCCCGTGCCCGATCCCGCCGCGCGCCTTGTCTCCGTGTCCGACGCCGGGAGGAGCCGAGGCGGTGCATGGCGGTGTTTTTTCGGGATTTGGCGCCAAAACTCCCGCCAAAAACCACTTTCATTCTCCTATAAATAAGAGGCCACACCCCCTTCCAAACAACACACACACCCTTGAGCACTTCAATCACTTTCTTTAGTCCTAGTTGTAGTTTTGAGCAAGGTTGAGCTTCAAGGAGGGCTTGTCTCCTTGGGAGGATCTTTTGGTAATATTATTATTATTATGGAGTTCCTTTCAATATTCAAGTCTTTATATTCATATTGCAATGCGTTCGAACTAGAGTATAGTTACCCTCATGTTATCTTATTAATGTGTGAACTATGATCTAGTTGACATATTAGTAGATAGGACTTGGCTAATTATAGACTTAACCGTCATGTGTCGACTCGCTAGAGAGTGATCGGTTTATGTAGATTATGATGGTTTGGTGTACCTTCCGGTTTACCTTTATCCTTGCTTGTCGATCCGTAGGGTTGGAGTCCGGGGGGATTTAGGTAGTTTTCTATATACGTGGACGTGGTGTTCAGGTCTATAGTAATCATCGAAATGTCGACATCCCACGGTAGTGAGGTAGGGGGCGGTGGTGGCAGCACTGTTCGCCCATCGTATTCCTCCACGTTCGGATGTTGAGTTGGAGTTCGAAAGTGTCCATCGGCTAGCGAGACTAGGCTGCGGGCATCTCCTCATCATATGATCGTAATCCCATCATGATTTAGCCTCCTCACATGTTAAACTAGAGTTCACCCATGAGCAATATTTAGAACCACCTTCTCATTGTAGATTCTCTTTTATCCTTTTTCTCTCCCTAGTGGTGTAGTAGCTTATGTGTGTTTGTCACTATCCACGAATATCTATTCTTCTTACCCCTACAATTGACTAATGGTTATTCATAAATGCATTGTGGACCATCATCATCATTATGCTAGCTAACCACACAAGCCCCGCCTTCCCTTGGGAAAATATAAATCACGATACCCGAATACCACCGGGTGAAATGCTACAATGATAGATCCGTGCGCTTGCGGATTGGATGAAGTAAACACATGAATCCATCTATCATCGATATCTCTTAACGTGATCTCACGAGAATATTATTTATTCTTAGAGATTGCACTATGAAGTGCCAACAAGCATTTACAGTGCGTGCCTTAGGAAATGGGTTATTATCTATTTCTAGTAATGTCGTTAAGAAATATCAACAAGCATTTCGGCGCCGTTCTTGGGGAAGGCATGGTTTCTAAAAAAAATCATAAAGCTAGCATATGATGATTATAACCACATGTATGAATGATAGCCCTAGTCTTTGCGAGGCTAACTCTTTTGTTTTCTTCCTGTTGTGGATGAAAACAGGGGATAGTATATGATCGATTATTTGTTGGCGGTCACTATCATACATCTTATACCGCCAACTTAGCTCTAATTAAGAGAGATGGAACACACTTATGTCAAATAAAGCGGTTACTACTCACCTAGTTCCACTTGTATTCGAGAATAATTGTTTTGCAGGAACAAACACGAGAAATAGGTGAGAGTACGCCAAATAAAGAGTAAAGTGCAAACTCGGGAAATGCGCTTTGACCAAGGGGAACGTGGCAGCCCGAACCGAAGCAAAATGGACCGAAACACCTCGAAAGGCGACCTACTTTGGGCCACCAGCCCACACGCGAAGGATGGGCGCGGGGCGGGCCAAACCACGGGCCGACCGCCGCGCAGGTGGGCGCCGCCGCAGCCCGTGCCCGATCCCACCACGCCTTGTCTCCGTGTCCGAAGCCGGAGGAGCCGAGGCGGTGCATGGCGGTGCTTTTTCGGGATTTGGCTCCAAAATTCCCGCCAAAAACCACTTTCATTCTCCTATAAATAAGAGGCCACACCCCCTTCCCAACACAACAACACACACACCTTGAGCACTTCACTCACTTTCTTTAGTCCTAGTTGTAGTTTTGAGCAAGGTTGAGCTTCAAGGAGGGCTTGTCTCCTTGGAAGGATCTTTTGGTAATATAAATATTATTATGGAGTTCCTTTCAATATTCAAGTCTTTATATTCATATTGCAATGCGTTGAACTAGAGTATAGTTACCCTCATGTTATCTTATTAATGTGTGAACTATGATCTAGTTGACATATTAGTAGATAGGACTTGGCTAATTATAGAGTTAACCGTCATGTGTCGACTCGCTAGAGAGTGGTCGGTTTATGTAGATTATGATGGTTTGGTGTACCTTCGGTTTACCTTTATCCTTGCTTGTCGATCCGTAGTGTCGTCGAGTCCCAGGGGGATTTAGGTAGTTTTCTATATACGTGGACGTGGTGTTGGTCTATAGTAATCATCGAAAATGTCGGCATCCCACGGTAGTGAGGTAGGGGCAGGTGGTGTACCTGTTCCGCCCATCGTATTCCTCCACGTTCGGGTGTTGAGTTGGAGTTCGAAAGTGTCCATCGGCTAGCGGACTAGGCTGCGGGCATCTCCTCATCATATGATCGTAATCCCATCATGATTTAGCCTTCTCACATGTTAAACTAGAGTTCACCCATGTGCAATATTTAGAACCACCTTCTCATTGTAGATTCTCTTTTATCCTTTTCTCTCCCTAGTGGTGTAGTAGCTTATGTGTGTTTGTCACTATTCTGAATATCTATTCTTCTTACCCCGCAATTGACTAATGGTTATTCATAAATACATTGTGGATCATCATCATCATTATGCTAGCTAACCCCAAGTTTCCTAACCATGTTTACAAGCTTCGTAAGGCGCTCTATGGGCTTAAGCAAGCGCCAAGAGCATGGTATGAATGCCTTAAGGAGTTCTTGCTTAAACAAGGTTTTGTCATAGGGAAGGCCGATCCTACTCTCTTTACACATAAAGTTAATGGTGATATCTTTGTGTGCCAAATATATGTCGATGACATAATATTTGGTAGCTCTAATCATGTGTATGTTGAGCAATTTAGTAGGACTATGACAAAGAGGTTCGAGATGTCCATGATGGGTGAGCTCAAGTTCTTCCTTGGCTTTCAAGTCAAACAAATGAAGGAAGGGACTTTCGTTAGTCAAACCAAGTACACCCAAGATATGTTGAAGAAGTTTGATATGGCTAAGGCAAAGCCAATCAAAACTCCAATGCCAAGCAATGGACATCTTGATCTTGATGAAGAAGGGGCTGCGTCGACACATAAAGGTATATCGTTCCATGATCGGCTCTCTTCTTTATCTTTGTGCATCTAGGCCCGATATTATGCTTAGTGTGTGCATGTGTGCTAGATTTCAAGCTAATCCAAAGGAATGTCACAATGTGGCGGTTAAGAGAATCTTGAGATATCTAGTTCACACCCCAAACCTTGGCTTGTGGTATCACAAGGGTTCCAAGTTCAATCTACTTGGCTATTCGGATTCGATTATGCGGTTGTAAAGTAGATAGAAAAAGCACCTCGGGGACATGTCAATTCCTTGGGCGGTCCTTGGTGTCTTGGAGCTCTTAGAAGCAAAATTGTGTAGCCCTATCCACCGCCGAGGCCGAGTATGTTGCAGCCGGCGCATGTTGTGCTCAACTACTTTGGATGAAGCAAACCTTAAAAGATTTCGGATGTCATTTCACAAAGATACCTCTTCTTTGTGACAACGAGAGTGCCATCAAACTCGCAAATAACCCCGGTAGCACACTCTAGAACAAAACACATAGACATCCGTCATCACTTCTTGAGAGACCACGAACTCAAAGGAGATATCGCAATACGCCATGTGAGCACCGAAAAGCAACTAGCCGATATCTTCACCAAGCCTCTCGACGAGACAAGGTTTTGCACTCTGCGTAGTGAACTAAATATACTTGATTCTCGCAACCTATCTTGAAATCTGCATGCCTGTTTGTGAGAACTAATATGAGTAGGGGAAAAGCTTTGAAAAGTTACTTTATGTCTTTCAAACCAATTTCAAAGCTAGACTCAAAGGACATGGTCACTGTTTTTGATTGATGATCTGTTCTGACCATGAAATTTGAGTCACATATGTCTATCTAGCATATGAGGAGAGTCACTTAGGAAGCAAGTTAACCTCGCTCTGTTCAGGGGGAGCGGCGGTGCCGCTCAGTGTTTTTCAGGCGAAAAACAATACAGATCTGATCGGTTGTGGGACCTATTTCCTGGGCCCACAGCATCTTTTCCTCTCCTCTCTCATTCTCTCTCACCCCGGTCCCTTTCTCTCCTCCCGTTCGGTGACCAAGGGCGACGCCATCGCCGCCCGCTCTCTCTCCTCCCGCGCCGCGCCGACACCGCCGCTCCACGGCAGGCCGCTATGCGGCGTGTGTGTCCGCCGGTCTTCTCCACGACACCCGGTGCCACCTTTGCAAGGGGGCGCGACTCTCTCTTCTTCCCTCTCAATCCTCGGTGAGAAACCCTAACCGCCCCGATCTATGCCTAGGGATGAAATTTGTTATGGATTTTTGCAATTAGTGGTAGATTGAAGGTTCTAGATAGTGGGAAAATTATTGGATTGATTTAGTTTGAAAGTTTGAGATGAACCCCACCCATGACATGCATGGGATGCCTAGCGGCACTACCGGCTATGGCAAGAGCAAAGTGTTTTGCTACTCATCTTCAATCACATTTCGAACAAATCAATAGTTCAAATCAGGTTGATTCCCATTGTCAAAGCAAAATTCATTCTAAATCCAAATCCATGGCAACTTTTATCACTATTTTCATTTCGGTCAAGTTTCGAGATTTGTTGGAATGGTAGATAGATATACATGTGTTTTAACTATTGCACAAGGCGATTGGTGAAACAAGGGTTGGAGCAACCTTTGCGGCGGTGCCGCTCGGGGCTGATTCAAAACGTCGGCCCCCCACCAATTGTTTCAACCACCTATCTTTTGCAATATTTAACACACATATATATCCATCTCTTACACCAGCACTTCGGTGGACTGATTTGGACTCTTTGGATGCATAGATGGAGCAAGGTCAAGGTAGTGGGGTCAAGAGGAAGGCTATGGCAAAGCGTTTTCCCAAGAGGGCAGAGGCAGAGGTTCTGCTCCTTCTGAGAGACCTACTGGTGAGCGGCGGCAAGAAAGAGAGAGGCAGTACAGACATGAGCTTAGGCATGGCAGAAAAATTCCTGAGATTGGATGCCCCAGCACTCCCATTGACATTTGGACCTATGATGACTCCTACATGATGGACCATGAGGAGCAGATTGAGATTAGAAGACCTCCAGATGACAGTGTGGGTCGCAGGAGAATTGACTACTCCACAGGGAGTAAGTTGAGCACTGAGGCTAGGAGGGTGAACCCATACACCACTCCTAAGGACCTAGGAGTTGACTACAGGTTCTGGAATGTTTTCCACTCAGATTTCTATGCCTCATCTGTCCTCAAGAAGAGGAAGCCCAGCATTAGAGAGATGCATTACATAGATTGGGCCCTTCTGAAGGCTAAGAGAGAGCCAGAGATCAACAGGGCCATCAGGGCTTGTGAGAAGCATGAGCTGAGGAACTTGATGGAGTTCCAGTATGACTGGAATGCTGAGATTCTTGGACAGTTCCATGCTACCTACTTTCTGGAGAATGAGGACACTATGCATTGGATGACTGAGGGTGTTCACTACTCAGTTGACTTTGTCACCTTCTCCAGGATTCTTGGTTTTGGCAGTGAGCATAGGAAGTACACTCCTATTCATGCTGAGAAGAAGCTTGAGGCCACTGCTGTCAGTTACATGTGGAGGAATCAGAAGAAGGCAGATGGGTTGGTGAGAGGGTTGAACAGCTTCTACTACATCCTCAACAACCTTCTCAGGAACACCATTGATCCCAAGGATGGTGACCTCAAACTTGCATGGTTGGGTGAAGAATCTGCTAGCAAGACTTGCTCCAGGAGGTGAGAACTTCAATGTGCCTGCATATCTGTGGATGGAGTTAGCTGATGCTATGGATGATGGTAGGAAGAGCTTGCCCTATGCTCCCTACATCATGTTTGTGATTGAGAGAGTGTCCGGCTTGAGGTTTAACAAGACAGGATGAGCACAAGGCTTACAACCTCGGCGGATCATGCCGCCAGCGGACTCTAGAGGCACCGGCTAGAGAGGACACTCCACCCTCTCCCACAGAGGTTCCAAAGAGCTCTCATGCTAGAGCTAGGAGGGCAAGAGTAGCTTCAAGAAGAAGATGACCACATGGGTGAAGGCTATGTTTGAGACTTGTACCTACTCCGCGGCGTGCGCTCCACGAGTTGGCGTAGGCGAGAGGGAGGACAGAGAGCGCAGGAGTCACACCACTTTCACTGTCCCTTCTCCACCACGCTTTGTGCTTCGGCTTCTCAGTCCGGAGAGTCGAGGACACCACATCGGCGGGGGAGCTAGGCTGGGATGAGACGGCTTGGTGACTTTGTGCGGAGGCGGCAGGCGACCACGGTCTCAGGGAGGATCCACCACCTCGACGCTCGACACGCTTCACCTCTACTACTCACACCGGCGGGGCTGTTATTTCTTCCACTTCAGGAGGAGGAGGGCGGGGTGACGAGGAGGAGGAGGAGGGCAAAGTGCTTCAGAGTGACTTGATCTCTCTTTTCTTTTCTCCTTTTTGGTGCTTTGTGCCAAAGGGGAGAAAAATTAGAGGGGTCAAACCTTTTTCGCGCCTTCGATTGCTTTGTTTACCTTCGTTTAGCATGTCCTAGAGAGTTAGAGCTTGAGAGTAGGTTTCAAAACTATTTGTGAACTTGTAATAATGCGACTTATTTGACTCTCTTCGTATGGTTTATGGACATGTGTTGGTTCTGAGTGATTTAGCTTGTCATATTCATGCTGTATACTTAGTATTATATATGTTTCATGCTGTGAAAATCATGTTGGCAGCAGCTCTGTTTTGCCAGGAGCGGCGGTGCCGCTCGGCGAAAGCGGCGGTGCCTTCAGTCAAAAACATTTCGATGTTCTAGGTGCTTAAATTGTCATGTTGCATCACGTATATTCTTCTGACACAGTTGTTAGCACTTGGCACCCCACAGCAGGCATGGATGTAGGGGGAGGTCCTTACTTCACCTAAATGTGTGAAACTTGACCTTGATGTCAAATTTGAGAATTCAAGTCTCACTCACACATTTAGGGGGAGGTCTCACTGCCTAAATATGTGACTCTTGAGAAAGAGATACCATTTTGAGCATTCAAGGCTCACTCACATATTTAGGGGGAGGTACCTACATCCATAGCTCGAAAAATCTCTATTATTTGACTATCTTTTGTAAGCTCTAATTAGGTTGTCACCAATCACCAAAAAGGGGGAGATTGTAAGTGCAATCAACCTTTAATGTGGGTTTTGGCGTTGATGACAATCTAAATAGAGGACTAATGAGATTTATCGAGTTGACAAGCAGGCAATAAGCAAAGAGGACATTGCAAACCTTAAGGAGGAGTACCCCGATTCGATTTGCTGTTGGTACTTCAAGAAAGGAGGTTTATATTCATTTTACATTTTGAATTTGAGTATAGGACACGCCGTACTATAAAGAGGGATTAGAATCACTGTGCCGAAGCGTGCAACCAAGTGCTCATTTTCACACCACTTAACCTCCAGTTCCAAACTTAGTCAACCATTCAAATTCTTTCTACATCTCAGTTGACTAAGTCTGAGCGGCGGTGCCGCTCAAGGTGAGTGGCGGTGCCGCTGAGCGGCGGTGCCGCTCGAGCATGAGCGGCGGTGCCGCTCGTGTTCTGACCGTTGGAAGGGGAGGTATTTATACTTTCCTTTTCTACCCCCAACGGTAACCTTTCTTCTCTCTCGCTCACTTTCGACAGAAAGGACCCAAGTGCTCAGCTCTCTCTCCTCCATTGAAGCTCCTCACCCCCTCAAGCTAATCCATCGATTCCACCATCGATTCTTGAGTGTGAGGGCTGCAAACTTCGATTGGAAGGGAGCTCCACCGATCTTCATCGTTCTAGAGGCACTTGGTTCGCACTTTGGCCGGCGGTTTTGGTTCTTTACTCTTGGAGCTTGCTCCTCTAGCCGCGCTAGTAGTGCGTCGCCCTTGAGCTTGCCAACTTGTGTGGCAGCCTAGGAGGTTTGTAACACCCTCTTGCATCTAATACATTACCCCACATCTCTAGGACGAAAATCTTTTGAACACGAAAGTTTCATAACTCATCGAGACCAACAAAGTTTATGTAGGTCAAATTTTCCATTTGAGAAGTGGTAATAACATGTAGTTCAAATATAACAAGTCTCTCTTTTTTTTTAGTTCACGAAACATTCTTGAGAGATCTTGATCCAAATATTTTTGGCTGTCATCTAAAAATATGTAAACTCCAACTTTATTGAAATGGCTTGAGATTTTCTTTTTGGCGAGTCATTTATAGCCAAAAATGGTTCCACACAAGAACTTACATTTTTCGAACAATTATTTTTATTAAAATAATTTTTTCGTCTTTGGGTGAGACAAAAATTTGGTGAATTATACGTGAAAACACTAGAACTATGCGGCATAGACCTCCATGTATTTGTTTCCTAGGGCATTGAGCTTTGTGGCAAAGTTTGGCGCCATTCGAATCTTTCAGGTGGTGGGAAAGTTCAACGTATAATTAGGGGTCCAAGTCGCCGAGAAAATCAAATAAAGCGAAAAAAGTACCAAGCGATTTCGAAAAATCTCAAACTTGGTGGTTGCTTCACAAAGGCATTTGGAAGCTTTGAGGAAAGTTTGAGAGCAATACAATACTTGGAGCCTTTCATCGAACCATGTCTATGCACTAGGGTTCTTAGGGATTATGCGTCCAAGTATGGTATTGGTCTCAAACTTTTTCTCAAAGCTTCCAAATGCCTTTTGTGAAGCAAACCACCAAGTTTGGGATTTTTAGAAATCGCTTTGATACTTTTTTCGCTTTAATTGAATTTCCACCGAGGACTTAAATAATTATGTTGAACTAGGTCCACCCCCTAAAAAAAGATCCGTAATGGCGCCAAACTTTGCCACAAGGTAGCTTATGCCCTAGGAAACAAATACATGTGGGAGGTCGTTGCATAGTTCTAGTGTTTTTTTCAATATATAATTCACCAAATTTTGTCTCACCTAACACGAAAAAATATAACAATAAAAAAATAATTGTCCTAAAAATGTGAGTTCTTGTGTGGGACCATATTTTGGCTATAAATGACTCATGCTTAAAAAATCTCAAGCCATTTCGACAAAGTTGGAGTGTTATGTAGTTCAAATATAACTAGTCTCACATAGTTTCGTGAACTACGTGAGAAACTTGTTATATTTGAACTACATGTTATTACCACTTCCTCATATGGAAATTTGACCTACATAAACTTTGTTGGTCTCGATGAGTTATGAAACTTTCGTGTTCAAAAAGATTTTCAACCGAAGTTCATTTTCAGGTTCCGTTTGATCGAAGTTTTGACCGAAGTCAAAGTTTGAATTCAAAACTTGAATTGCTCAAATTTTGGCACATGAAGAGGTGATTGAATCCAACACCATAACGTGATGCAACATGATTTTAGAAAATTTTAGGAAAAAGAATCACCTCATTTGGAGTTCGTATGAGGAGGGCGACTAGTTACAAGTTTTAATCCGAGGAAAAAAGAAATCGCTTGTTCATCATGAACATGTGACCTAACAAGAACGAATTTTCTTTTAATCTATAGTCAAAACTTGTAACTAGTCTTTCTCCCTCATACGAACTCCGAATTTGATGATTTTTTCTCTAAAATTTTCTAAAATCGTACCCTATCAATTTATGGTGTTGACTTTTCCATTTTAAATTCATTTTGTAGTCAATATATTTATATAATTTATCTATTACGAAATAGAAAAAAAAAAAAACTAACTTGGGCCAATACCCTCGATGACCCAGCTACGGTCTCCATTGACATCACCGCCCATGTATTGATCCAACTTGGACCAGTTCGGCGGGATTCTAAAATCTTGCGCGACCCGAAAATTTCACCGAGCGGAACAAAGAAAATCGCCTTTGCCGCTCCGCCAAGGCCCGCTCAGCGTGCCGCCTCCCGCTCAAGCTATCCAAAACCAACCCCGTGACCTTATCCTCTTGCCTCCTCTTGCCCGGTCGGCCAAGGGGAAAAATCCCCAATCTCCCTCAACGCACCACCCCTCGCGCGTCATCCTGCAGGCTCCACGGCGGCGTCTTGCGCATCTCCCACCCGTCCATGCTCATGTACCACCACTTCTACGGCGCCTCGCGTCTTGTAGTCCCAGCAGTGGTGGTCGCCGTCGGCCGCTCAGCGCCGGCGCCGCCTGCCGCACATCGACGCGGCGGTTTGACAAGTCGGGGCAGGGCACCCTCTCGCACCATCACGCGCCCGCGCGGTCGGCGGCCCGGGTGCCTTGCTTCGGCCTTTGACGCCGACGGCTACCTGGCCTGCGGTGCGGGTGGAGGGCGCGATGGCGCGCCTTCGCCGCCTCACGCCCGGCGCTCTCGGGGCTCCGGCTCAGCCGTCGGGTTTGCCGTGAAGGCCAAGCGACCCAGCCTCCCGTGCTACGCGTCCTCGTGAGCTTAGGCTGCGGCGCCCGTCCTCGTCAGCGACGCGAGCTCCGACTAGCTCTTTCTCGAGGCGGGACCGATCTGCCAGTGCTACTCTTGTTCTAGATTTTTACTTCGGGATGGTGGTACATGGTTGAGCAAATATCTTCACTTTCTCGGTGCTATTTTCTATTGTTTTAGTTTTGGATTGATTAGAATAGATTATGTTACATCGCTGATGATCAAGGGCGTTTACGTATATTCATCGGCATGGAGAGCAAGAATGTTAGATTATTTTAGTGAGTGCACACGTTTCCACATATGTCCTCAATAAAACATGAAACGGAAGGAGCTGGGGAGATTCCAAGATCCTAGTTAATTAAGCTATGTAACAGCGTTCAATTTTTTTTAGCGTAACTTGTGTATACAAGTACAATGGTAGTATGGTTTTATTTGTGCAGGTATGTCCTTGATAGATTCATTTTGTTTGTGCCAAAGGAGAGACCTGATTATTTTTCTATGAATGAATAACTAGTGTTGTTTAATCTACTCGAGGATTTTTCGCTTGCCATCACTTCTGTTCCATTGCTTGTTAGTTTTTTTTAGCTTATATTGTCAATGCCTGTATGTCCGGTTCAGAGCTAAAAAGGAGGTGACATACAAGCGGTTTGGATCCTAAACAATTAACTGATGTTTCATCAGTCGGGGATTAATGAAGTGTACTTGTGGCAGGGCTGAGGCTGAAGAGAAGGTTGGGAAGCTAGAGCTCACTGCAGAACAGATCAATAACCCTCAGTCAGTTTGTGGCAGTGTAAGTATTACCACAGAATTAAGTGGCACTTTATACTTGCTTGTGAAACTCCATGCTCTGGCATACGATTAATTCAGGTTACTTATCGCTGCTGGTGATCTCTGTAAACGTTTCTTGCAGTGTGGGTTGGGCGATGCCTTTTCGATGTGGAACCTGTCCCTACAGAGGTAATGACATGTTCATTCTAAAACATGGAATAACATTGGCTTTCTAACAATTAAATATCTTATGGAAAAAGATCCTTACTGTTAGTGTGGTTTCAGCATATCTACAATGCAACCATATTTCTACTAGAAGACCATATAGGAATTTTACTTTTGCAGTTCGTTATGGTACAAGAAGACCATTCCTGGAGGAAGGATATAGTAGGCCATTGCTGCTGCAAGGATGACTACTAGAGTATTATTATTTTTTCAGTGGCACTATAAATGTAGTGCGCCTTGGAAATTTATATGTAAGTTCTAAAATGATTGGATACATCAACTGTGCTCAATTACATGCGTGTATATGCATGATCTCAATCTGTGAATTGTGTTATCACTTGGGATGTCTATCCGTGAATTCTGAATGATTTATGAATTTTGATGCCAATCGTGTGGATGATGGCTTGATATATGTGTATTATGCTTTTATGTGCTGTGATGGATGTCACCGCCGTCCATGAATGAAATGGATGTCACTCTACATCAATGAATGAAATAGCATTTTTGACGCCACACATTCGTCTCAAAAAAAAACCATTCAAACGCCTCCTGGTTCCTACTATTTGTGATGATACACACATAATATGACGCGTTGACTAACTAATGTATGACAGGGGGTAGCTGTCATAAAAGATAACAATATGTGATGGGAAGGCTGGTTAGGGCGTCACAAAAAGCGTGACTTTTTGTGACCAAATTTTAAAAACCGTCACGAGGTACATAATGTGACGGTCGATTTGTGACCACCTTATGACGATGGGTTTTTCGTCATAACGTAGTTTTATGACTAAATTCTTACCTTACATGACACTTTTCGACTTGTCATGAAAAGCCAAAATTCTTGTAGTGACTTGTGAGCGAGGCAAAGAGGCAAACCTTTGTGGTGAGCTCATTCCTTTGTGGAACCTCAACAACGTGGACTTAGGCAAGCCTTGGTGGCGAGCTGAACCACGGGATAAATCCCTGTGTCACCGTGTGCTCGGTTTACTTTACATTGCATATATATTGTTGTTGTTGAGAGGATTTAGGGTTTGAGATCGATCTATCTCTATACCCTCGATCTGCTTGTTCCAGGTCTCGATCTGCAGTCTATACCTGTCCAGGAACCAAGGGAAATTACTCGATCTATTTTTCATTGGACAGTTTTTGAACTGTGAGCTAATCTTGTCTGCGGGATGGCGGTGCCGCTTAGTGGGCGGTGGTGGTGCCGCTCGGAGCGGCGGTGCCGCTTGGTTCAGCGGCGGTGCCACTCGGTGATCCGATTGTGTTTCGAGTTGATTTTGAAACAGGCCTATTCACCCCCTCTAGGCGTCAAATGATCCTACAAGGTCCCCACAAGGTCTCGGCCCTCCCCTCCCCACCACCACCACCACCACCGCCGCCGCCGGGCGGCGGTAGAGTCCGCAGCGCTGCATCGGGCGACGCCCCCTCCCGTCGGCTTGAAGGAGTGCCACGCCGGCGAAGCGGCGGTCCCTGGCCCTCCCCACGGCATAGTGGGTGGAAGGTCGGGGGCCGGCACGTGCCCGCCTTGGCGTGGTTGTGGAAGGCTGCGATGTCGGCGGCGTCTACGCGCAGGCGTGATTGGGGCAACGTCGGGGCCACATCTCTTGGAGGACTTCGGCGTCACGGTGGAGGCTGCGGTCGATGGTGTCGGGTGAAAACCCTCCTCCCCAAGCTCGCCTTGGGCCGGCGACATGATGGCTATTTGGCGTCATTACCTTCTTGAAGGTGTCGTCTGCGTGCTATTGGCGGCGGCTGCCGGGGCTCTGGAAGCGAAAATTCCAATGGGTGCTCTCAAGCGGGTGGCGCCCGCGGCGTCATTTCCTTCCTCAAGGCTCCGTTCAACCCTCCAGAGCTCCGGCACCGCCACGCAGCCCCCAGAATCTCCCATCGTCGCCTCGGCGCTGCTGCCCTACCTTCCGCTTCGCCGTCATCCTCACCCGCCCTGCGGCGTGGGTTGATGCCATCGCCGCCCGCCCGTCGTCGTTGTGCGGCCGTGGGCCACCGATGTCGTGCCTTGGCGACCGAGATCTCAACTGTTTATCCTGGTTGAGTCCCCTTCGCCCCTACGATGTTGCAGCTCGCCAACGAGATGGCGTCGTACCTTCGGGCGCTTCGCTGTCATCCTGGCCCGCTTGGATGTTGACACCACTATTGTCGCCGTCGACGCTGCTGGCCATGGGCCACAGGCGTCACGCTCGGCTTGGAGTCGTCTCGGGGGTTGACACCAATGTTATCGTCGTCGTCGTTGCTGGCCATGGGCCACCGGCGGTGCGCTTGGATCCACCTCGGGCATTCGCTGCCGAGCGTGTGACGCCCCCTTGATGGTCTATCGCATGGGTGCCGGCGACCGGAGCTCCCATTCTTCTATCCGGTTGGTGTCTCGAGCATCGGCCTAGCGAGGATGCATGTCGCCTTAGTGGTTGTGTTTTGTGGTTCGATGGGGTGGTCTCCTCATTCTTGCTTTCGACACTTGTTCTGCCTTTGTTTGTTGTGGCCACTAGCTCCGTGGTTGTGTTGTGGTTTTGTGTTGTACTGTGTTGTTCGGCCAGTCTTGGCCTTTTTCTCTTAATGAAAATGACACGTGAAGTCGTGTTCGAGAAAAGAAAACGAAGAACACGGACCCTAGCCACAAAATCGCTTGGATCTTCGAGCACGTGTGAAATCAGGTGATTTCCTTTGGTAGAACTAATGTGTTATATATACTATAAAAACTTATAGAGGAAGCTAATTACCCACTTCACAAATTGTCTACACGAAATACAAGACACAAATGGCGATAAGTTCAACACCAGCGATATGAGTATTAACCGGCACTCATAGAAAACAGATGCTAATCCTTATTCCACAGTTCCACTCTGTTCTTGTCCATTGTCCTTGCTAATTAATAGAGGCGTCGGAGGTCATACTCGGTAGCAGGGGCTGGAGCCCCATCGCCGGATGGGTACTTGTCGACACAGCCAGCCCACGCCTTGTCCACCTGGCCTGCTGGTCGGATGCACACCCAAACAGCGCTGTTGGACTTGAACCCAGCTCCAAAGCCAACCATCCACACCCGGTCGTCCTTGTGCATTCGACCTTTGGCCTCAATGTACGCTAGCTCATACCACACTGCACTGCTAGACGTATTTCCAAACCGATAGAGCGTCATACGCGACGGCTCCATCTGCAGGTCTGACAAGCCAAGGCTGTGCTGAACCTTGTCAATCACTGGTCGTCCGCCAGGATGGATGCAGAAGTGCTCAAATGCTGTCCCTATATGTGGCTGGTATTGCTTCACCCGGTCGCTGAGATACTTCCTCATGATGGAAGACAGTGCGTAGAGCAGTTTTGCTGAAAGTGGGAGAACTAGATGGGCAATGGCAGTGAAGTGTGCCTTCAGTGCATTACCAGCGACAGTCAAGAGGTTTTGGGATATGTCTATGCCTACTATACCATCACCATCTTCTTTCTGAAAAATCGATTGGTACGAACTGTCATCGGCACCTGTCGTGGTCCGGACTAGGTGTGCTAGCCGAAACCGCGCCATGTGCTTTGACGTGGATAGCAGCACCGCTGCGCCGCCCACACGGAAGACGAGGTTGGAAACTTGCATGGCACGCTCCTTCCCCTTGTAGAAGTTTTGTGTAATGATCTCTGCAGATACAACCAGGGCGTGAGCATCAGTACCGTGTGCTGCTGCTCGTGCTCGAAGGAGGTCTTTTGCGACACCCACCGAGATCAACCCAGCACTGCAACCCATCCCAGATATGTTCACACTGTGGATGTCACTCCGGATCTTGTATCTGTTGATGATCATGTCACTTAGAGATGGAACTGGCGAATAGATACAGCAGTTGACAACTAGTATATCAATGGCGTTAGGGCTAATGCCCGTTTTGGACAATAGGTCATCAATTACAGAAAAGATGACCAGCTCTGCATCGGCACGGGCTTCATGGAAACTGGAAGAGGGTGGAATGTTTAGAAGCGACTGAGGAAGGCACGACTCTTCGCCGATGCCGCTTCTACTCTGCAGTAAGCGTTCAAATAACTGGATGCTGGAATCGTCAAAGAATCCCATGTGTTTACAGTGCTCTACGAAAGTTGCCTTGGGGATTCTGCATGTTGAGCTGGGAAGATAGCAGGCATAGTCCATGAGGTATATGCTACGGGGGCGATTCTTCAGATATATGAAGACCACACCAGCAACAAGGAGACATGCCAGCAGCAGGAATTGATGAACAGATTGGAGGCTTCCAAGCGTGCTGGGAAGGATGTCAAACTCAGTCTTTGGAATATTGAGGATGGTGGTATTGGCTGAAAGGAGAACCATCGTGATGATGATGATAAGTCTGTTCAACTCTGTATATTTGTGGTAGTGAATATGGGAAGAGATCAGCAAGCGATCGCAAGAGCAGATTTGGGAACCTTGGCTACGCGGGAGGAGATTTTAAAGGCGAGGTTGTTGCAACTTACCTGTCACTTTATCATATTTTATCTGTCTCTCTACCGGTATCACCTCACACGTGGAACATCGATGCTCGCCCTCCGATGGAGATGATCTTTCGAGATTACACGGTACAACGCAGACGCTTAACACATACGCACACTCGCTCTTATGAACACATGTATGTACGCTAACCTTACCCCCATGAGCACCGAGCCGACAGATCTCGATGTTCACAAAGTCACACCAGTGTCTCGCTGTCGACAGGAACGTCGCTTACCACTTAATGCATAGCGCCAGAAAGTCCTGAAATAAATCTAGAAAAAACACTGGTGGGCAGGTTCCACCACTAGGAACCCAACCAGCTGATCTATGATCAGTTCACCCAATGGAGATGGATCTTAATTTGCTACGGGTCCGCAACTGCTTCGCAGTCACTGCTACCGTCAGGGTTTGTAGGGCGGTTTCCCATTCCCACCTGCCCCTAAGCCCCCGTTCTTATAATGTATCTGTAAGGGCGTTGGCTCCGGCCGAGATAGATGTGTGAGGACGGAGCGTATTGCTTGGTAGCGGGAAGCTCGAGTTAAGTTTGATTTGCAGCAAACTTCCTAGAACATGATTCTAGCTACGTGGATTTTGAATTAGGCGTCCGAGGTCTGGAATTTGAGTTTATATACAGTAAATGAAATGAGTTTTAACATCTTTCTCACATCCCCTGCAGCCGCCTTCATCGTAGTTTCTTCTCTTACCACTTTTCTAGCGCCCACTTCTGGGTCCTGGCACCTCAAAGAAAATTAGCATTGCGCAGGTGCGGAGTCACCATCAGCAGCGTTGTTCACCATCACAAGCGGGTGGTAGTCGTCTTCAGCAGCGTTGCATAGCATATCTATGTAGGCCTCTATTTGGTTGGGCTTTTGCCTCCAACAAACAAGGCACTTAACCAAAGGGTCCAAAACTGCAGACAAGGAGAGTAATCATCCAAACTACCTAGCAGCTGTACCTATACTAGATTTCTACACCATGTACTCGTGAACAGTTTGGCTCAAGTGCACAAGGCATTAGCAGGCAAGTAACTGCATCTACATATCCTGACCAAGTGACCACAGCTCATATGTGCACTTTTGCAGCCAAGGGTATGCAAACTCGATCAAAAAAGATACAATATATATGAGGAATTTATTCGTTCCAACGATATGCAAATTGTAAAAAAAAAAGTAAAAAAAAAAAATCAAACTCATGGTAGTAATAATTCAATATGATATTCTAGGAAGGTCCGCGTCACTCCGACAAGAGTGACACCGGATGTGACTCGAACCCGCCGCCGCCGATCCGCCCCGCCAGATCTAGGCCGCGGGCATGGCCCTGCGGCTTGCCGTAAGGGCAACGGCGGGGCCCTTGTTCGGCGGCGGTGGTCGGTGGTCCAGGACTGCCAGTTCGCCTCGAGTCTGGATCCGGTGAATTGGATTGGATCTGTGCGGATCTCGAGCGTTGGATAACAATGGCGACTACGGCCCTGAACGCCAGTTCGGCGCCTGGGACACGTGTGGTGTGGTTGTATCGCCTGGGGCGCCGGGAGCGGCCTCTTCCACCTCCGTGCACTCGGTGGCGGCAACGGCGTGCGCAGCTGCGGGCCGGCAGCCTGCGCGACTCGATTTTTTTATGGCATTTCTATTAGATCTGATATCATAATGTTTTTGTAGTCTAAATGTCTAATGCCTGAAGTTTTTAACCGTCAAGAATATCTTGATTTGCCCCAAGAAACAGTTAAGAGAAGCATACAAAAGTCTCATCGTCGCCACCATCTCTGCTTTCTCTGAGCTGTTGGTGATTGCTTCTCCTAAGGCCCACAAGGAAGGAAGTATAGCTCTTGTCTCTTGCTCTGTGTGTTACTTCAGCTCTCTTTGAATTAAGGTTTGGCCCAATCTTTCTGGAGATAATTTTTCCCTGTAAATCGCTGCATACAAAATTCTTCAATATTTGGTGACTAATTCACAGAGTAAATAAGTGATAGAAATTGCCCGAACCTTGTGGCTTTGGGATTGTAGTCTTTGTGCAGATGACCTGAGTTGGGGTGCAGATAATGTGAACTGGCATATCATAAACTAGCAGCTTCTCCACTGGAATGTCATCCACTAACTGCTTTGGTGCTTGACATGCACCGTAAGCGCAGGAAATAGTATTTTTTTACTAGCCACAAACTAAATACTCCAGTATGCAACAAGCAATTCCAAATCCATCAAAGAACAAAAAAAAATTGTAAGGGCTATTTGGATCCTTTGATTTTGCCAAATTGGAATCTACTTAATGGACTAGTAGGCTATTTGGCTTGGAATTTGACATCCCATAATTTTTCAAAGTTTAGATATGAACTTATCTAAAATTCATAGGGTGAGAGATAGAAATTGATTCTACAGATTACCATGCTACGTTACTTAAGCAACTTGTAGCACACTCTTCGGCTCACTCCCCTAGCATAAATGTAGCACACATAAGTATATTCGACGTACAAATAGGGGTGGAAGGCAGAGTAGAAGTTGGACATCCATTAATTTTAGAATGGATTTCAATTCTAAGGATGCAAATGGGACCTAACAGTCTTTCGAATTCAGAAAAGGAAGAGATGTAGCAGCAGTGCCATCATGAGGTACACTCTAGGGAGGCAAGCAGGCAGTTGGCCACCCTCCACTTTCAAGTCAAGGATCATCATCCGATTGATAGTAGGAAATGCCAGCTGCCGCTCGGGTGCCTCCTGGTGTGCCCACGAGGCACACGGGAATGGCAGCAGAAGCCACCGCTGTGGCTCTGCCACCGCCTATGGGCTGGCTCAGCCCACATGACCACCGCAGCCACCGCACATCCATGCATAGATTAAATTCACTTATTTCAATCTTTTTTGCTAGAATTAGAATAATGAAGTTAAGCCCTGTTAAATACAGGATAAGATATTTGTTACACTGGAGCTTAAGAACAGTAAGGTAGGAATAGATTCTGTATATCAATCTTACAAAATCACTGAACAAATCTGACCCATGTAAAAAGTAGGCCACGAGCAAAATCAATAAAGAGAACTAATCGGTAGTGACTATGATGGTTGAATCATCAATAGCTCCCATATAGCGAAGCATTCCACATTCCTGCTCGGCAAATCCCTGAAGTTGAAGTTCGCAACATTTATGGACGAGGAACGCAAAGACTCTAATTTTGTTAAGCATAATTTTTATTGTAAGGCAGTGTTGACTCAACAAAAATACCATCAATTTGATTTAGTTTATTTTTCTGTTGAAGGTAAAGTTCACGGTGAAACTTTGGAAACTTCTTTTGTTCAATTGCATTAGAATAGTTACCTCCCCTTCCCTAACCGTGCTCTTGAACTTGGATCAACTGTCACTGCACTGACCAATCACAATCAAATCCACCTTAAGCCTGTCATCTAAAGCTATTGGCCTCCAATATTTAGCTGCACCAACAAAAGCGTGCGTGCTTCAGAATGCACCCAACTGGAATCATTTGAGAGTCCATAACTGAGAAAAACCCTGTCCTTAGCACAGGAAGTGGAGTCAATAGCTTATTATCACCTGGTCGATGACAAAAACTAGCACCCAATCAAAATGGAGAAGCAGACAATTCAAATGCTTAGGCAAGAAGTTTAGCATGATTGCAGTGACTGTCCTTAACTGATTGGGCAGAATGGTAGTTAAAAAAAAGCATCTGGTCAAAAGCTTCAAAAATATAGAGAAAACCTGCAGCTGTAGTGCAACCCATATATGCTTTGGTTTGCAGCATGAAATTCATCGAGAGATTATGTGCTATTAACTTATGAGGTTAATCAGGAAACATAATGAAATAATGGCATATTGGTGCCTTACAACGAGAAATAGTAACTATGAAGCAATGAGCAAGAATTGACCTCATATACCATGCTTCACTGTGCCTAATTCAGAACAGGCTTGATCATAGAACCTTACACCGGGAAGCAACTACAATAACCCAGCACAGCTTCAAGGGAGGTGTTGGTTTGTTATGCTGTAAAAATTGGTCTTAAAAGCACTAGATCTTCAACATGACATGGCTAGCTTAGGTGTCTGCCTAGTGTATGAGAGCAATGTTCCAATAGCTTGGCCATTACTCTGACATGGCGTACCTGAATTTATGCATATGTTGCGTGAGATGTCATGTATGCAAGACATCATGTACAAGATGGAAGATACAAGGTAGAACAAAATATGAGATATGTTTGGTGTGTGGTTCAACTCTTATGTGAGTGCAAGGTGCAATATGGTAGATGTGATGCTCATGCTTGATATGACATGCTTAGATATGGTATGCTCATGTATAACATATGGGCAACAAACTAGTATACAACATGAGTGTTGAAGTGCAAGTGCATAGGTTCTTAGGATCTAGATGGCTAGAGGGGGTGAATAGCCTACAAACAATCACTAGAGCATGTGGTTAGTACACAATATGATCCAAATAGCCACTATAAGCACTAGCTCTAGTTCAATCAAGCAAGCTCCCTAAATAAGTCAAGTAGCAAAAGATTTTTATTCTAAACACTTCAACACATAAAGCTACTAGCTACACAACTACGTGTATACGCTAATAAAGAGCTAAGAAATAGAGCAACTAACAACTAATTATAACAAAACAACTAACTACTCTAATGCCACTACTAACAAGAGAACTACCACTACAAGTCTACACAGGCAACAAGCACAATAGTAGCAATAATACGAACGTAAAGACAAGTTTTGAGCTTATGCCGAAACTAGGCAAGAGAGATGAACACAATAAAATTTTCTCCATAGGTTTCATATTGCACATCCCTGTTGTGATGGGTGTTCAGGTGAATTGATTCACACGTACTCCCTAGCATGGAAAGCTAGACCTACAATTAAGTTGGTTGTCGCAAGAATCAATCCCAAAAGCACTCCAAGTCTCCAACTAGCCACAGGTAATTTATTAGAGTATCCCTTCGCACCTCGCAAGGTGGGATGAAGAACCTGTCAGAGCTAATCTTGATTGGGGATGGAAACAATCACCAATTCCCCCCTCACCAATCACAAAAGCCTCAGCCATTTAGGTGGTTGTGGCAACCAAGAGTAACAAGAATACCTAAGCTTGAACAATCACTAGTGCCACAAGGATACAACTCTCAAAATGCAATGCATTAGAGGCTAATCAATCTTTCTCAAATGTGTTTGAAACTAACAAGTGAGAGTGGGAAGGCTTGCTCATCTATAGAGGGATGTAGGAAGTTCAACAAAGGTCGAGGAGAGCCGCCCAAACATGAGCTAATAAGCACTATATAGAGAGAAGGGAGAAGAAAGACTAGTTACACCCCCACCTTTATTCTGACGCCAAGGCAGTGTCCAACCGGCCCTACTCCAATGGTCAGGAACCCGCCCTCGACAGCCACTTAAAAAACCCCACGATTAGTTCAATGTTTATTGTTCATGTTTGGTGCCCTTATAACCAAACAAATCCAGTTTCACCCAATAAACTTTATGCAATGCACTTCGCCTCTTTTAATTTTTTGGTGTGTATTTATTAAGCTGCTGCTCAATTATTTATGACGAAAGTCATTATTTGACATGTGGGCCCTGAACACTAAAATTGTATAGTTTCACTTCTTTGACAAAGCATGGTTTATTTACATGATGATATTTGGGATAATTGCTTCTATGGCCCTGGAAAAACTTCATCTTGCCTATTTGGCCTTTTTTTTTCTCGAACTTTCTTCTTTGGCCTCGAAGTAAAATTTTCTTTTTCTCTACGGCCTTCTGTTAGTTTTCTGGGCTAACTCTGTTAGGTCAAGGAGTATGGCTCACGCGAAATGACACAAATACCCTTAGCTTGTCTTATCCGAGTGGGCTACCCAATCCTTCCCGACGCGGGATACCGCGAGGCCTCTCTGCCCGACGCCTCTATCCCCGACGCGGCGCTGCTGCCGCGATAGAAAAAAAAAAGACCGGGCCCAACGCCGCCCGGCGGCGGCCTTGCCGGGCGAGGAGAAGGCGCGCCGGCGCAGCCTCCTGGAGATCCGCCGCCACCCCATGGTGCTCCGCCGCCGCCCCATGGAGAGCCGCCGCCCGCCACGGAGGAGGCCCGGCGCCCCCAGCAGCGCCGAGGAGGTGTCGGCGGCCTTTGCTCCCGGCGAGGAGGAGGCCCGGCGGTGCTGCTGCCACGCTGGTGCAGCGCGGCGCCGGGCCCGGGTTGTCCATCCCGGCGCCCCGTCCGTCAATCCCGGCGCCCGTCCGTGCAGCGTGCTTTTGTTGTCAATGATTAATTGCGTAGCATTGTGAAGCCTGAAATTGCAAAACAAATGATATGGTGCGTACTAATTAAGTGAATGTTAAACTCGATACTGGAAGAAGAAAGTACGTAGGACTTGGCTGGCATTGCATTAAATTTTGGTACACAATTGGCACATGGTCATCAAAATTGATTAATGACAGGGCAACCTTGAATTAGGAAGCAAAATTTGGAAATCAGAAAATAATAATGATTAGTTGAAGAACGGAGTCTAACGAAAGGGAGAAAGAAAGGATGGATGGAAGAAACAAAAACATAAGTTGTTCATATATTTTTATAAAAGAAAGGCACGAAGATTGAAGATCCTGGAGAACTATAGTATGTAGTATAGATTACATACTGATTTTATATGTGTGCTTAAAATGTTTATATATCCATTCAAAATATACCAAAAATAAATACAACTCTGTTTTTTTTTTTTTTTTAAACAGGGGTAAAATAGTCTTTTTAGGTGTCACTTAACACTGTTATCTTGCTCAAACTAACGGAAGGCCAAAAAAGAAAGAAAGTTTCATTTGGAGGCCAAATAGGCAAGTTCAAAGAAAAAAGGGCCAAAAAAGCAAGAGGGAGTTTTTCGGAGGCCAAATAGGCAATTCTCCCATGATATTTTTGTATTCGGCACATATGTGTATAAGGTGTTGACCCGCCCACACCCAGCATCCATGACGATCCAGGAAAAATCGTCATGAATGAACCTTGTTTCAATGACCAAAGTTAGAATCCTCATAGATCACAGGATTTCTAGTACTGAATAATGTCACAATAACTAAAATTTAGCCACTGAACAAGTATATATGTGCTAATCACTGAACATGTCCATTGAATAAGGTATGTGCATGTGGAGCTCGCTTTCAAAAAAATGGCTCGGTTGAGAGAGTTAGAACGAAAGCAACACACGTACGTACGTGACACACTTTGTTGGTAGGTGGTAGCAGTACACATACGACTCGTATATATATATTATAGGATCGCTATAGCTAGCTCAATCTACACTGGTAGCTAGGTGGGAGAAGAAGTGCGTAAGCAAATTAAGATGGATGTCCCGGCATGGTTCTTGGCGTTGATGTCCATCGGCGGCCTCTACGTCACAGCCGCTTGTCTCCGCCACCTTCCCTCCCTCATCTTGGCCTGCACACGCCGGCCCAAGGACCTCCGCGGCGTCTATGGCGCATGGGCGGTCATCACTGGCCCAACGTCCGGCATGGGGCGGTCCATGGCGCTGGAGCTCGCACGTCGGGGCCTCAACCTCGTCCTCGTCGGCCGTGACCCCGCCAAGCTGCAGGAGGTCTCTGACGCCGTCGTCGCCTTGCAGCACGCCGGCGGCGTCCGGACCAAGACCGTCGTGTTCGACCTCTCCCTCGCGTCCACGGATCAAGGTGACATCTCGCAGCTAGGTGCTACTATGCAAGGCAACTCTCTCATCACTCACGGCTGACAGGGGACGAGGCGATCCGGCGGCTCCGGGAGGCCGTAGAAGGGCTGGACGTAGGGGTGCTGGTGAACAACGCCGGGGTGGGAGAGCCCGGCTGCGTGTACCTGCACGAGGCGGACGTCGAGGGTCTGGTGCGGATGATACGGGTGAACCTGTCGGCAATGACGCTGGTGACGGCGGCGGTGCTGCCGGTGATGCTGCAAAAGGGAGGGGCGCCATCGTCAACATCGGCTCAGGATCAGCTGTGGCCCTCCCCTCCTTTCCACTAAACTCGGTCTACGCTGCTACCAAACGGTATACCAAACGTATATGTATATATATATGTATATGTATATGTATATGTATATATATATATGTATATGTATATATATATGGCATGCAAGATATAGTTGCTCTTGCTCATGCTTCTTTTTTGATCCCCATTTGAAAACAAAAAAAAAAAAAAATATACTGCATCAATCCTAAATTGTAAGTCATTAATTCCAAGAATCTCGAAGAGTAAAAGTATTCTTCATTCTTCATTAATCATATTTCCGTAGTATATCTTGAGGTCACAAATCTTTGTAATTCTCTCTAATTCTCAAAATATATATGCTTTGACTCTCCAAGGTTTTTATAACGACATACAATTTGAAATAGAGGGAATATAAAGTAAATTGCACTCACCATACAACAACTATCCAAGTTGGTGCATTTTAGTCCAACATCTTGTAATTTGTTTGATTTAATACAACAACTATCTAGGTGTGTGCATGTTGGTCTAACATCTTCTAATCTGTTTAGTTTGATGTAAGAACTTAGATCATTGGTGCATATACGGTCCAAACATTGTAATAGGCCTATTAACGTCTCGCTCTCTAGTTCTTTCCCGTTCCTTTCAACGGTGCTGCATCATTATCTTCTTTTTTGTGTTTACTACATCATCTTTTTTTTTTTTTTTTTTTTTTTGCTTACTACGTCCTTTAAATTGTAGCAATCGTTTTTTTTTTTTTCTTTCTTGTTTTCTTGGCTTGTTAAACCAGTATAAGAACTTGGTTTGTTTGGTTATAGTCTGAACCAAACCAAATTTTGTCCCTTCTTGTTTTTAAAAAGAACTTCTCAGACCCTGATTCTTACAACCCACACATCAATTTTAGCAAGCCTTGAATGCCCATATGTTAGGGATGAAAACAATATTATAATATAGAAAGAAAAATAACTAGTTTGATAACTTTTATATTTATAAAATCAATGGAAGCTTTTATATTTGGCCAAAACTAAATGTTGTGTAGTATTCCATCCTAAGCCAAGTGATAGGCAAGAATGATGAGCGTATGGGTATTGAGCTTCCAATGATGGTAATTAAGGGTGTACTCCCTCAGAATCAAAAAAAAAAAAAAAAAAAAGATGTTTAGGACAACAACACTCTCCAAAGCACTACTTTGACTTCTTTTTCTATAAAAATATTTATTACAAAGTTATATATGTATATTTTATGACAGTATTTTTCAAGACAAATCTATGATATGATTTTTATATTTTCAAACTCAACGACTTAAAATGTATTCATAATTTATATTCTAAATGTTTAACCCAAACTTGTCCAAAACATTTTTTTCGATATAGAGGGACTATGGAGACATGTTACAATGTGTGGATCATACATGCACCAATGGATCAAGTTCTTGTATGAAATTAAACAGATTAGAAGATGTTGGACCAACATGCACGCACCTATATAGTAGTAGTATTAAATTGAACAAATTACAAGATGTTGGACTAACTTGCACCCACTTGGATAGTTGTTGTATCGTGAGTGTAATTTAATTGCAATATATAATTACTGGTGTGATGTTCGTTCAATTTTCACAGGTATGTTAGGGAATTCTCCAAGAGCCTCTATGTAGAGTACAGGAGCAAAGGAATTGATGTTCAGTGTCAGGTAATCAATGCAAACAGATGTAGCGTGTAAATATATACACAATTCGGCTGCCAACTAGCATGTTTTATTATTTAAATAAAACAAGCCATCTGCTTCTACATAATTGGCCGATCGGGATGGATGGACTCGTTATTATTTTACACGCGTTCTTTTCCATTTTTGTTATGGATAACAAAAAAAAGTCGCACTAGTTTCTATAGGTTTGGTTTTTGTGGCGAAACATTGTCACACGTTGCTGTCCAAGGGCGCCACAAACGCCACTTTCAATGTATCCGCGAACTTAACACACTTTCTATATGTATCCAATCCAATCAGAGGACTGAGAGAGACTAGGTACTCTCTCCATCTCAAATTATAAGTCATTTCAACTTTTTTGGAGAGTTAAAGCATTTCAAGTTTGATCAAATTTATATTTTTTATTAGATAAAGTGACTAGATTTAAATAAGCATTATTAGATTCTTCATCAATTATATTTTTATAGTACACCTATATGATTTTATAAATCTTTTAATTCTCTGTATAAGTTTGATCAAAGTTAACATGACTTGACTCACCCAAAAGTTAAAATGACTTTTGATTTGGAGTAGAGAGAGTACTAGCTGGATCGAACCAATCCCATCAAGTTTAGTTTATAATCACTTTGTTCTAAACTATACTACCTCCGTATTTAAAAGAACGCAATTCTTGAAGAGTGTCATGTTTTTGTCTACCAAGTTTAACCAATTATCAATAAAAATATAATATCAAATAAATTTGGCCAATTATCAATAAAAATATAATATCAAACAAATATCATTAGATTAGTTTGTTAACTACATAACAAATTATACACAATTTGTTATGTAGTTATGGTTCCATTGATAATTAGAGGTGGATTCTCCGCGTTGCTGGGAAATTTAAGGTTAGTGTTGGTGATATTTAATGAATTAAAGAGAGATATAGAAATATGAGTTAATTAATGAGACATGCAAACACATAAACCTTAACAGCCTAAAGATAAAAAAAAAAAAAAGCAATACTCCACAAGTTATCGCGAAAATTGTTGATAATTTAAAATAAAATTATTTATTCAAAGCGATAAACAACTATATATAAGTTAATGTTAGTGGATGGCCGTTGTTTTAACTTGGGCCAAAAACGGTGTATGTACAGAGGATTTTTTGGGCCACGCCTAGGGCCACGGCCCAAGTGGCCCTAGGCCCATATCCGCCCCTGGTGGATGGGAACATGGCATAATGCTAGTTAGTGGATGCTTGCTCACATTTAGATTATAATTGTAAATGCTAGTTGATCAAAAATGCCTCTGATAGTGGACTCATGAGGTGGATAGTGGATTCATGAGGTGGATAGCTTGTATGTTGAGAGAAACAAATATAAGATAAGGTAGGAATGTAGGATAAGATGAGCTAGCTATTTAGGTTGAATTTATTACTTGAGCATGGCCCAATCATAAATTTTAATAAGTTTGAGAATGGGCAGCTGTTGTGTACATCTAATACACATATGAGTTTTAAAAAGAAAGATGACGAGCGACAAGCCTTCACCGCGAACGTGCATGCAGCTGAAGCATCACAAGATTCACAACCCCATGCCATGAGAGTTTTTAAGCTGGACTCATTAAATTGGCACGCATATGCAGGTTCCCTTCTGCGTGGACACGAAGATGCTCTCCAACGCTGCCGAAGCCGACTACCACCCGCTGGTGTTGGTGACGCCTGATGGCTTTGCCCGCGCTGCAGTGCGGTGGATCGGGCACGGCCCGCCGCTGTGCATACCCCACGTCGCGCACCGGATCCAGGGGTGGTTGGGGGGCTTCTTGCCGGAATTCCTCCTCGACTTGTACTGTCTGAAGCAGGTTCTACACTTGAGAGCCCACGGTTACGGAGGCTCAGCTCATGGATCGGAAGCGATGCAAAGTCAGTTCCGTCGTGGAGCAGAGTGACCTACCTGCTAAAACTAGCAAGCATGTGCCTGAGTGCTCAATAAACTGTAAGGTCGTAGAATGTGTCATTCATACTCGTGGATGTGGACTTCCTCTTCTCAAAATAAAAGGAAGCTGTTTTCTGGTTGATTCTAAGTGACAGGTTAGCTACAAGAGCCCTTCATAGGCGCTGTGGTATATGCATCTTCCAGATTTCAATTGTGTTTTCTGTACTCTCAACTTTGAATAAGACATTTTGCATATGCTCTTTCATTTTCCTTTTGAGATGGAATGTTGGTATAGTCTGAATATTTTCATCCCAAACTCTATGATACCTCGGCATTGTCTTGGAAGCCTAATAGATCAATTAAGGGCACCGTTCTTCATGGAGATTACCATAACAAAGTGTTGGGCCAGATGGATGATGCGTAACTACATGATCTTCAGGCACTTGGCTCATTCTATTCAAAGATGCAAAGAAATGTTTAGAAATTTGTAGTTATCCTAAGAGCTAAATATAAAGCAAGATACCACCCTTCAATAGATTTATGGCTAGACAACTCTATGTAATTGTGTGGCTATTTTCTTCCTTACTTTTTTGTGCTTCATGATCATGTTTGTAAAGAACTTTGTTTTATGTTAATATATTTCCAGTAGGGGTTGTGCTCCTCCTGTTCAATATAAAAAAAGTGTGAAATATATTGAGGTCCAAAGGTGTGTAATAGTTATATACTCCCTCCGGGATGGTATTAGAAGTCGTTTAGGACAACGACACGGTCTCCAAAACACAACTTTGACCTCTTATTATTATAAAATTATTTATAGAGATGTGATATATTTATACTTTTATCAAAGTATTTTTTAAGACAAATCTACTCATATAATTTTTACATTTACAAACTCAACAACTTAAAAGTTATTGATGATTTATATTCCCGATGTTTGACTCAAACCTTGTCCAAAACGACTTCTAATACTATCCCGAAGGGAGTATATATTTGGGCTATACCTGGATGTGGCCCAATATAATAAGAATATCCTTGCGTGCGGATAAAAGCAGAGCACTAGCTACTCTTCTAGTTCTAATGAAGACTATCGTGTATGACTAAGGCTATGTCTGGATCCTAGTGCTAAACTTTAGCACTTCACTTTTAACACCTTTCTTTAAGTATTGGGATCAAAACAGGAGTGTTAAAAGTGTTCCAAATTCTACAATATATGCTAAAAAATTAGTAGTAAAGAAAAACCCCAAAAAAAAAAAAAAAAGTTTAGCACAAGACAATGGATTCAAGCACCCTCCTTCCCCCCCCAAAGAAAAGCTCATACGAGCATCTCCACCAGATATCATATCTACACTTTAAAAGTAGGGTTAATTTTCACATACCATTACAAATAGAAAGATTGAAGTGCGGTAGTGGATCTCCTATCCCATGTCACATATTCCTATAATTTATGAGATTTCCTCATCCTTTCTCGTGAATAAATGAAACAAATCCCTCTTTCTTGTCCCCAAAGAAATGTAGGAGACAAGTTTTTAGGTAATATGCAACAATAGTGCTCTCTTATATAGTAAGACCTTGTTTAGATGTTATTGGATTCACCTCAATCCACATGTGTTGAGGTAAATTCAGGTGTAATTTAGTTCAAGTTTCACTCCAATCCACCTTCATGTAGATTGATGCCAAACTGACTATATCCAAATAGACCTAAACTGATTTTAAGGCACCCTCTTACGATATATAGCTCATAGGAGATTTTAGTAAAAGAAAGGTGGTGAATGAAGATACCCCTAAGTAATCTATATGTGATCCTCCTCCCATTCTTCAAACCCTAAACCCTGAAATTGCATCTTCAGAGAGGCGGTCACGAAGCTAGTGTTGCAGGGCGCAATTTAGAGGCGATATGCTATCTGAACCGCCTTTGTTAGAAAAAGGGGGCGTCATTGAAAAGTTTTCATATACTAGCATGCGACGGCACTTAGGTGGTCAGAGGAGGAGTTTGCAGTGAGTGCGCTTGGAGGCGAACGAGGAGGCGTGGTCGTTGCGCGATTGCGACTAGTGTTGCGTGGTTTGGCGGTGGGGTGAGGGAGAGGGAGGTGCAGACCGACGCATGTAGGGAGGACATATATGGCAGTTGAGCATGTAGGAAGGGGTAGAGGAGGAGGCGGCCCAGAGATTGGGCAAGGAGGCGAATAACAGCAGGCAAGATAGATGGCGACGCAGTGAAAACACGAGAGGTAATAAAGAGAGTCGCCCATCGAGCGCTCAAACGAGTCGCTCTAGAGAAATGAGGGGAGGGTTGTTTGCCCGGACCTAGCTCGTACTAGGTGCTTTTTAGTACTGTGTTTGGCAGGCTCAAAACACGTCTAGGGTGTATAAACAGGCCCAAAACTTGGCTATATGAGGCTCGGGTGTGTTAATATTTTATTATCCATATTGATGTCAATGTTATCTATGATGCCATAGCTTTTGCTAAAAAAAATCTATGATGCCATAGCTGCCATGTTTTAGACAGGCCGTTTGTTACAAAACTAGGGTGGAACAAGATAGGGGGTAAAGTGTCTAGTCTAGTTTTGTAAGTTTTAGAGTGTAGATTGTCTAATTTTATAGTTTTAGGGTTAAATTCATACTCTTGTGTAAGTTCAGGGTTAAAAAATGTACTTTACCCTAATAAGAACCACACGGTTGTGTTTCATAGTATATTAGATAAAGACACATTCTAGCATTAACCTCTTTTTTACTAAAACATATCCACTACAGAATAATAATTGTAAAGATGTTTTAGGTATAGGTACCATGACCAATGACACGTTGTAAAAATATGAAACTAAAGTAGAAAGAATCACTACTACTAAATTTGTTCTAAATTATAGGTCGTTTAACTTTTTCAACTCGAACTTTGACTAGTTGTCTTATTTAAAGTTTTGTGCAAAATATTAGTTCTTTTTTGTTGTGGTATGCTTTATTAACAAATGGTCTTTAAAAATGACTTAAATTTGATTTGTTTTTGCACAAATTTTTTGAATAAGACAAGTGATCAAATTTGAGGTAAAAAAAAAATCAAACGAACTATAATTTGAAACAGAGAGAGTACTAAACAATTTCTTGAAAGAATCGTTTTAGTTTCTCGGAAGAATCGAAGAAACACTTACAACGGCATACCGGTGCGGAGAATCGGAGCTTGCTTTGTAATAAAAACACAAATCCGTGATTTCCCGGTTTCTTTTGTTCCGCTTTGGCTTCCATACGCTCCATCTTAGATTGTCATTCTCTCTTAGATGCAATCATAAAACAACAAATCCTGGGTGCGATATTTTATCCCGGATTTATTTCGTGATTTTCCGACGCCATGTGCATTAAGTGGTAGGCGGCGCCCCCGTCGATAGCAAGGCGCCCAGTGGTGACTTCGAACTTCAAGATTTGCCGACTCAGTCCTTCGAAGGTGCTCATAGGGGTAGGGTTTTGCGACGTGTGTGTTCATAGGGGGTGAGTGTGCGTGCGTGTTGAGCGTCTGCGTTATAATTGTGTAATTAAAAAACAATGTTACGCTTAAATAAATTACATAAAACAATCTAGTATATACAGAATATATTTTTATAGTAATATACAGTACGTATTTAGCGTTATAAACATAAAAATATCTAAATTGTATTTTCTTTTTTAGTCAAGGAGTCACGGTTCCCCTTGCGCAACCCCGCCTGGCAGTGGAACAGCTCACGGCGGCTTTCGCCAACAAGCCTCCTCGCGCTTACCGGACCCACAGGCCAGTCAGACAGAATACGACTACTAAACACCGCCGCCCGCCCGGCCCGCAACCGGGGCCGAGGCACCGCAGTGACCGCACCGCACTGCGCACGCACCCCGAGGCGCCGCGCCCGGCGGCCGTCCCGTCCATCCACGCCACCGTGCCCCGCCTCCTGCTGGCTTCCACAGTTCCACGCCCCACCACTGCCACCAAAATCCGTTGGGTGGAACGGCGGTGATTCGAGCGAGACTGACCAGGACCCGCGCCTCTCCGGCCGCCGTGGGGATGGAGTTCGCGGCGATGAAGCGGAGGGACCTGCTGGAGCTCTGCCGGCAGCACGGCCTCGCCACCCGGGGCTCCAAAGCCGACCTCGCGGCCGGGCTCGCGGGCGCGCTCTCGGTACGGCCGCCTCCAAAACCCTCGCCCATTGCAGAAAACTTCAGATTTCCTTACCTTGTAGATGAAAGAAAAGGGTACTGTTCTTAAAGAAACATACCGAAACCCATTGCTATGGTTAATGCCAGTGCTACCGTGATGCCCTCACGGTAGGGTACTATTTTTCTGAAAAAAAACAAACAAAACCCAAGCCAGTTTCACTTTTTTTGTTTTTCCCCCTTACATGAAGTCATGAGTAATGGTATTGGTGTGTTGATTATAGTTTGTTTGTATGCACATTGCACAATGTCTATGAGAAAACTACTAAAAGATGGTGCTGGTAGTGTTAGAGCAACCTGAAGCATTCATTTTCCTTTTCTTTCTCGTTTTATTTAATCAACACGTGTTCTGCTATTCCTGGTACCATGTGCAATGACCATCATGCTAATAATGAAGTGGCCAAGCGTCAAGTTTGCTTCTCTATTCAGGATTTACACACGCGCCCTGAAGACAGACCAAAACTTTGCTAAAAATAGAAACCGCCAGAACAAAGAGTGAAATGTGCCAGAACAAAGAGTTAAATGAGCAAAGTGCTTTTTCTTCTTATTATCTTTTTGTTGATTTTGGGTTTGGTTGCTTGTTTTTGCAGTTGCAGGGGGCCGCTGCTGCTGCTGAGAGTGTGGTTGGTGTGGTGGTGGGGAAGGGTTGTCTGAAGCGGCTGGGAGGTAGTGCTAGCAATGGCACCTCCGGGGCTTCCAAGAAGGTGAGGTTTGCATTGGATGAAGCATCAGAGGTGAAGGGACAAAGACGAAGGTCCCAGGTGATTTTATCACAGGTTGTTGCCAAGACAATGGGGAGGCGCAAGGTTAGGAAGGCAATTCCTTCTGCAGCAGTGAGTGGAAGGGGTCGGCAGCGGAAGCGCCATGATGGTGGTGGTTCTGCTCATGAAAGTGTTACCGGAGAGGTGGGTGCAGATGCCCCAGTGACACACTCCAGGATGAAAGTGGTGTGTTTACATGCTCACGGTGGGGTTGAAACTAGGAATAACCCTGCTGACACTGAGGAAGGAGGGGAGGTGGTAGGAACAGTTACTGGTAGGAAGCAGAAGCAGAAGGCACAGGAGAATGCCGAGGTTAATGCTAATTCTCTGGCAGGAATTTCTCGTAGGATCACAAGGAGTTTAAGCATGTCAGCTGCAGCAGTTTTATTACCTCCTGATGATGCTGAGGAGAAGATGGGAGATGATACTGATGAACTTCCTACTGAGGAAGGCAAAAAACTGTGGGAGCAGGCTGGTGGAGTTCAAGATTTGAATAGTAGCAGGAAGGGGGAAGATTGCATTACTTCTGTGCAGAAGCCCTCTAAGGTGGTGTTATCTTGTAGGACTACAAGATTAAGCTCAGTAACAGCTGATGTGGTATTGCCCGCCGTCGTCGGAAAAAAGAGGAGGAAAACAAGGGGTAGGCCCAAGGCCAGGGAGGCACTTCCTGCCGCAGCTCTGGGCAGAAGAGGTAGCCTGCAGAAGAGTGATGTTGGTGGCTATTCTGTTGATCATGGTGCTTTTCGAGAGGTATGTGCAGATGCTCCAGTGACACAGTCCGGGTCAAAAGCAGTGAATTCATGTTCTGGTGGAGTTAAAAGTCAGAATAATCTTACTGAGGCTGAGGAAGAAGAGGAGGCAGTAGAAGCTTGCACTTATAGGAAGCAGAAGTGGAAGATCCAGGAGAGTTCTGAAGATATTTCTGCCAATGCCCCGTCTGGAATTTTTCATAGGAGGATGAGGAAGTCAAGCTCGTCCGCAATTGATGTTCTGTTGTCCTCTGCTGTTGAGAAGATGGAAAATGTTGAGTCGCTGTCATCAGGTTTCAAAGATAGGATCACCAGGAGCTACAAGGATAATATAGCTATAAATGGTGGTTGTGTTTCATTATCTGATGACAATGGCAATAAAGCTGCAGAAACAGCACTAGGAGTCCTTGATGAAAGAACCAAAGGTATACACAAAAGTGTTAGTAACAAGGAGTTTTAAAATGCTAAGGCTGGAGATGTGGGTAAGCAGGCAGTTGTGAGGGGATGTGTTAGGCGATCAACACGTAAATCTGGTACGTCAGTTCGAACCTAAAGCAGCCCTCTCTTGAGGATAACGAGGAAGCAGGCAGCTTTTGTTAGCTTTAATAGTATCTTCGTAGCAGCAAGACTTTTGGTCAATTGCATCTTGAACACCAGGGATGCCTCCTCTGAAATTCTTTTGGTGCCTGTTCTCAGAAAGAGAATTTCTGAAATCAAGGTTGAAACAGGTTGTTTGCTTTTAAGTGGTGGGGCTAACATAATGCTTATCATGTAACGAAGTACTATTGTTGGAAGCCCCTTAAATTTGTGCAAAATATCACTTCTTTTGTTGTGGCATGCTTTATTAACAAAAGGTCCTTAAGTTAAGAATGACTTAAATTTGACTATGTTTGCACATATTTTTTGAATAAGACAAGTGATCAAACTTAGGGTTGAAAAAGTCAAAGGAACTATAATTTGGAACGGAGTATATTTATGTGCTCCTCTAAGAAAAAGAATATTTATATGCTCCTTTAAAAACTAGTACATTTATGTGCTCCTGATTATTAACCATGGTAGTAGTTAACTACGTACTTGGTTTGAGCCCCACCTGTATATGAACTTCATAGACCATAATTGTGCAATTTATTAGCCTTGCTGGTAACTTTCCAGTTTCCGCTACTTTGGGCTCACAGTAGAAATGATATGTATGTTAGAAAAAATGTAACGGAATAGTCGAAAATGTCCATATGCTTCTTCCATTTTGTTGTCATGTAATGTTCTAGGTGCCACTGATCATTCACTGCTCATAATAACATAAATACATGTAAACCTAACATGGAAGAATGGTAGCTTGAAGATCCAACTTCTTGGTATGTGTCTTTTACATGATCTCTTATTTGTGGGGTTCCACAGGGAAGGATTTCGTTTCGAGGAAACATGGTAATACAATATTTTTGTATCTATCTGTTCAAATGAATCCTCCCACTGATCTCATGGTGCCATTTTCTTTTTTTTATGTTTTTTTCGTTAATTTCTCCCTGTGCTGCATGGATACATGGATCATTATATCACAACCTGGATGTAGTACTATGCTTTTGTACCTAATTGGTTTGCCCTTTATTTTTGCACTGCATTCTTTGAACAGAACTGCTATATGGATTTGTGTTCAAGTGACATGTCTATTGTTACACTATATGGAGGTGAATTATCTGGTTGCATAAGTTGTGCATCAATTTATTTCATGGAATGCCTTATTGGTCTCGATAACTGAAGTAGATACACTTTAAAAATATCTTTGTTTTTCTGCTTTCTAAATGGTTTGTATCTTCAATGCTCCGCTTTCAGTATTTGCAGGCAGTAATATTTATCCATAATTTCTCTAATTTCTGAAAACATCTTACTTCATGTTAGTTCCATCACTATCCGAAATTTCAGCCCAATTTTCTTGAAAAGTTTTTTTTTTTCAGAGTTCAACAGTCAGTACTGATGCTTTGTGCTGATGTTTAACTGGCTGCATTTTCAGACTGCAGGGTTATGCAATATGATATCAATTTAATAAGACATTTTAGTATGAGTCGTGTTTAGCTCTATTGGCTCGAGTTTGATTGACCAAAGAAAAGTATGTTTCTATGTGATCCATAGTATTTTTTACTGTATTAGTGTCTATATATGCTAATTTTGACACAACATGATCTTTGGCTGAGTCCCCCTTGTGAAGGAAAGCTCCTGATGCTGTTTATAGAGTTTTATGTTGCATTTTGCTTTCACTAGCTCATAGTTTTTTTTTTGGGTATTCCCTGGCACGACCTCCTTTATAGAATAGGTTAACATTTACTTCCTTCTGTTAGTGTATATGTGTAGGCTCATGAGGCTAGGCCCATGAGGCTCATGTACAACAACTATATTGCCCACCCTTCTAGGGTTTGGAGGAAATACAATCTCTAACATGGTATCTAGCACGGTTCTTCCCCCCGTTCCTCCCTCGTTCCCTGTAGCCGCCGCCGCCGCCGGAGCACGCCGGCGCTCCCACGCACCGCCCGCCACGGGGCTCCCATGGCCGGCGAGCAACCTCCTCCCCCCTCCCCCCCCCACTACTTCCTGCGGTTTCCCGCTCCCCACCCGCAGCCGTGGGCTCGGGCTGCCGCTTGCGGCTCTGAATCGCGCCGGCCCCTGCTGCGCGCGTCGCGTGGCTTCCCGCCGGCGGGCCTCCACGCCCGGAGCACCTCCCTATGGGCCGGCGGATCTGCAGGCGGGCGGGGGGCGGGACGCGCGCCATCCTCTCCTCCGCGGCCGGCGCCCGGACCCTCGGCTCTTCCCACCCGGACGGCCTCCTGCTCGCCGGGCATCGTCTTGGCCGTGGTGGGTGAGCCTCCGCACTGGAGGCGGGGGGGGAGTGCGGGGGACGTTGGCGACGGCCTCCCCGCCTCCCATCCCCCTCACAGGAAGCCTCCTCCCGGCCCGCCTCCTTTGCGGTCGGGCGTTGACTGCCTCCCAGCCAAGCGCGGTGCCTGGATCTCCCCTCTGCTCGGGGCGGGCCGGCCTCACCGCTGGGGCCGCTGCACTTCTTGTTGGGGGATTCGGTCTTTGCCTGGGGGGCAGGCATGCCCCCCGTGGATGCCCCTCACACGGCCCAATCTTCCCGGCACGGACGCGTGCCTGGGCGCGGGACGCGGTGCTGCGCGAGCCCTTCCCCCCTCTCTCTCTCGGGGGAGCTGCGGCTTTGCCGCCGGCCGGGCCGGCGCCGGGGGCGCGTCCTCACGCGCCCCGCTCCCTCGATTCGTCACCGGCGAGGCCCCGGGCAGCGCCCACCTCTCCTCTGGCCTGCCGCGTCGCCCTGCCGCGCCGCCCCGGCACCTCCGCCGAGGGCTCGGGGCAGCGGCAGCGCGGGCGCGGCCATACCCTGCGGCGGCGGGCACCCCGGGCGCTGCGCCGCCACCGCCGGGTGCCCCGCGGCCAGCGGCTCTCCTCGGCCGGGGCTCCACTTTTGCTGCAGGAGGTCCGCCCCGGCCATCGCCCGGCAACCCATGGCGGCGCGCCGATGGCGGGCCTCGTTCCCGCCGGCCGGTCGTCGTGGTCGTTGGCGGCCCTTTACTCGTCCCCTGCCTGGCCCTTCCCTGCTCCGCCCGGGCCCGACCTGTCCGGCACGGGGGGTGGAGTCTCGGCGATATGGCACCATCCTTCAGCACCATGGGGGTAGCACCACATGCGCACCGAGTGGATCGCCGACTCGGGGCTTCCTTCCACACTACCCCTCATGCGGCATCCTCTCTTCTCTTCGCCCTCCTCACCCTTCTGTCACTCTTCGATCATGGTTGGGAATGGGTCGTCTCTTCTGTCACCTCCGTGGGTTACGCCTCACGGTCTTTTTTCGTCTTCCCTCTTTGTCCTTGTTTCTCCTCGGATCGTCCATAACCTTCTTTCCATCCGCCAGTTTCTGCCGACAACTCATGTTCTGTTGAGTTCGACCCTACCGGTCTCACGGTGAAGGATTCCGCCTGCGGGCGGCCACTCCTCATTTGTGATAGCTCGGGACCCCTTTACCCTTCGCCTTCGGCTTCGCTTATACGCCTTCCACTTCAGCTGCCCTTGCCACTACTCCCTCTTCCTCTACGGCACCGCCCGGCCGGTCGGTCCCGGCCGTGCGCTTTGGCTTCGCCTCGGTCGTAGTGCCCACCTCCCTTGCACTTTCGGGCTCACGATGAGCATCTACGCCATGCGTGCGGTTGGGTCGCCATGTCGCCTTCCTTTTCCTACTTCTTCTTCGCGTCGGACGCATGCCTTTGCTCTTCTTCACCGTGATTTGTGGACTTCTCCTATTCCTAGCATTTCCGGCTATAAGTATTATCTGGTCCTCCTCGATGACTTCTCTCACTACTCTTGGACTTTCCCTTTGCGCGCCAAGTCCGAGACTTTTTCCACTCTCCTCCACTTCTTTGCACGGGTGTCTACTCCGATTCGGCCTCACCATCAAGGCCGTCCGGTGTGATAACGGGCGTGAGTTTGATAACAACACCTCCCGCTCCTTCTTTCTCGCTCATGGTGTTCGACTCCGCATGTCTTGTCCGTACACCTCCTCCCGAAGCGGCAAGGGCGAGCGGATGATTCGCACCACGAGCGATGTTATCGCACTCTCCTTCTCCAGGCCCTCCGCCTCCGCGCCCGGGGTGAGAGCCTCCACACCGCCACCTACCTGCTCAACCGGCTTCCTTCCACGGCCTCTCCTGCTCCCACTCCACACCACGCACTCTTCGATACACCTCCTCGCTATGATCACCTCCGTGTCTTCGGTTGTGCTTGTTACCCTAACCTCGCCGCCACTACTCTCCTCACAAGTTGGCGCCCGCTCGACACGGTGTGTGTGTTTCTCGGCTACTCCCCGATCATAAGGGGTACCGTTGCTACGACCTCACTTCTCGTCGGGTGCTTATTTCTCAAGACGCGTCGTCTTGACGAGTCGGATTTCCGTACTCTACCTCTTCCACGCTTCCACGATCTCCGAGTTGGAGTCCCTTTGTTTTCCGACTGGCCCGGTTGGCCACCGGTTCCGTTACCTTTCTCCACAGGTACTCGGGTTGCCCCCGCTGCGAGACGCGCGCCCGGCGGCCCATCCGGCGTACCCGCGTGCGGCCCGGCGCCACGGGTCAGGCGACGCGGCCCGGCGGCGCCGGCTTGCGCCGACGCGTGGCCCTCGGGCGCCACTGCCGGCTGCGCCCGCGCCGCCCCGGCGCGCCCTCGGCAGCGCCGCCACGCGCCCCGAGCCCAGCGTCATTCCCCCGATCGCGGCCGGGACCCAGCGTGGCGGCCGACGCAGGTGTCGTTCGTCGCGAGCGGCCGGCGCCCGGTGCCTCCGGACCGTCTCCGGCTCTTCCACCACCGCCCCACCTCCTCCACCACGGCAAAGTCGTGGTTACCCTGCGGTCTACCACCGCGAGATCCTCCGCCAGACCCCGTCACACTCACCCGATGGTGACTCGCCATGCGGCGGGGGTTCTCCGTCCGCGACCCTCTCCGCTACCGAAGCGATCCGCCGGTCTCTCCGATTCCTTCCTCTGTCCGCGCTGCATTGGCGGATCCTAACTGGCGGCGCGCGATGGAAGAGGAGTACGGGGCTCTTCTAGCCAACCAGACGTGGGACCTTGTGCCGCGTCCGTCTGGTGGCAATGTGGTCACTGGCAAGTGGATCCGGGACGCACAAGCGTTGCCGGCGGCGGTCTGGGCGCCACAAGGCCTCGCCGGGTCCTCAGAGGCTTCACCCGCCGCGGGGTTGATTATGATGAGACATTGATCCGGTGGTCAAGCCTCGCTAAAGTCGCGCCTGATCCTCTCACTTGCCCTCTCGCCTCTTGGCAAGTGCATCAGCTAGATGTCAAGAATGCATTTCTCCATGGCACCTTGTGCGAGACAAGATATCTTTGCGAGCGCTACCGGGATTTGTCGATCCCAGTCAGCCTGATCTGGTTTGCCGGCTCAACAAGTCACTATATGGTCTGAAGCAGGCTCCTCGTGCTTGGTACTCCCGGTTTGCCACCTACCTTCTCACTTTGGGGTTCAGAGAGGCCAAGTCAGACACTTCTCTGTTTGTCTATCGCCATGGAGCTGAGACTGCTTACCTGCTACTCTATGTTGATGACATTGTCCTCACCGCCTCCGATCCTTGCAGCTTTTCGGCGTGTCATATCGGCTTTGCAGCCAGAGTTTGCCATGAAGGATCTCGGTCCACTTCACCACTTCCCCGGGGTCTTTGTGGAGCCTCGCCCTTCGGGGTTGTTCTTGCACCATGACGGTATGCTCTTGGACATTCCTCGAGCGGGTGAGATGACAGCATGTCACCCCTGTGCTACCCGGTTGATACCAGGCGAAGCTCTTCTCTGGCGATGACGGCCACCTGGCGGATCCGACGCCTTCCGGGAGTTTGGTCGGTGCTTTGCGACCTCACCTTCACGGGCGACATCAGCGTCACGCAGTTCGCCAGATCTGTCTTCACATGCATGATCCACGGGCACCACATCTTCTTTGCGATGAAGCGCCTTCTCCGCTATGTTCGTGGCACCGTTGACTATGGCCCGATGATCCACCGGTCTCCCTCCACCGAGCTCGTTGTCTCACACCGCCCGACCGGGCGGGTTGTCCCGACACGCTCTACTACCGGATACGCCGTCTTCCTTGGTGGTAACCTCGTCTCTGGTCGTCCAAGCGGCCCGGCGGTTGTCTCCCCGTTCAGTGCGGAGGCGGAGTACCGGGCTGTTGCTAACGGTGTGGCGGAGGCCTCCGGCTTCGTCGGCTCTTGGCTGAGCTTTCACAGCCCACGACAAAGACCACACTTGTCTTCAGGACAATGAGCCGCCTACCCTCCACCAACCCCGTTCGCATCGCGGACGAAGCATGTGGAGATCGACCTGCACTTTGTCCGCGACTCTTTGGCCATCGGCGCTGTTCGGGTGCTCCATGTACCGACCACCTCCCGGTTCGCCGACATCTTCACCAAGGGTGCGCCCTCATCGACCTTCTCCGAGTTCGATCCAGCCTCAACGTCGCCCGGTGGCTAGTTGTGACTGCTTGGGGGCCCCGTGTGTGTTGCTTTCTTTCATGTCCATCTTGATCTCCGCCGCGCCGGAAGTTCGCTATCAAGGGGGGTGTTAGTGTATATGTGTAGGCTCATGAGGCTAGGCCCATGAGGCTCATGTACAACAACTATATTGCCCACCCTTCTAGGGTTTGGAGGAAATACAATCTCTAACACCTTCCACATTGTACTATTCAATCCTATGGTCAACCACAATGTGATTGCTGTTAATATGGATTCTGTTTTTGGATTTTCCCCACAGTAACATAAATCATTTTTTTTTTTTCTCTTGTCTATATGTATTGTGTTAATGATCTGCTTCCACCTTTTCAGTTTTTCAAAATTCCCAGCCAAGATTTGTTCCTTTTGCATATGCATGCCTCCAATTGACTGTCACAGATGAATTGGCATGGTGCCATGACCTCCTCTCATGCTACTGTATACTTTTCATGTTTAATTCTATTCCAAAATTTTGATGCGGAGTATTCTTCCGTCCAGAATGAGGAAAAAGCAAGGTTCATCATTCTTTCTAAAGAGGGCAAGGAAAAAGCAGTTAGAAATTTGACATAGCTTAAACAAATCTGTTTCATCTCAATGTGTAAATATGTTGAAAGTTTATAACCGTTACCCCAAAAACAATATGTTTTATGGAATTTGTACGTAAATACATAGTGCTGTAATTAAAAAGCGTCTTTAATGTAAAAGACTACATATCCTTTCATGTGTGTCATCCTGCGGGCGCAGCAAAAGCGCGTGAACCTACCTTTTCTTCGGTGAAGATTGGGTATTTTTATCTTTTACCTTTTCCTTGTGTTTAAATGTAGGGTGCATTTAAATCCCTGAAAAAAACGTTGTTCTGAACAGAAAAACATTGTATCACGTTTCGGGTATAGATACCACGATTTCAATGTCATTTGCTTGTGAATTTGTGTTTTTTTTTTCATTGGTTGATTTTTTTTTAAAATCTTATGGTTAGTTTTTTTCTAATGTCACCATAGAGTTAGCACAGATAAACTATTAGTATTATTTAGCCATCCAAGAGGTCTGATCTAGATGTTGAGAAATTACCTAATCCGAGGGCATCTCTTATACAACACCAACAAATTTAGCAATATGGCATGTGTGAAGTCCGAAGAATATATGGTCAATCGATTCTACCCTTGCACCGGACACACTTCTCACTGCCTTTCCAACCACTTCACTTTATGATTGTTGCAACTTTGTAATTTTTTGTTGAACAATTACCATAAGAACATAATATTCGTGGGAATTTTGCATTTCATTTTCATGTATAGCTTGCAGTCCTAGCCATGATCCCTCCATCAGTAAGGAATATTTAGGGCTAATTCGGAAGAAGGAGGGGGGGGGGGAGGGGGTGACACACCTAGGAATGGAAAAACCTCCGTAAGAACTAAATGGGTTATTCAAATGATATCTACATGGCTTTCTCACCCTAGAAAAAATAGCCCTTAGAAGGATATGCTATCCGCATGTTGGCTTGACGCCTACTGATGGGGTTGAGATCCTCCACCATAGTAGACTGCCTCCACATGTGCAGATCGTCTCCTCGATTCCTGGAGGATGATAGCAGTGATTCATTTCCAAAGATAGGCTTCAATTTTTTTTGATTAACGGTGATAACTCTAGGGTGTGTAAGTTGCTCGTCTTTGGATAGTGATTTCGACCGCCTTCAGCAGTATTATTGCATGTTTTATGATTGGAGGTAGTATAATTCAATGCAAGAATGTTTGATGGTAATATTCAGTAGAACTGATATACACTAGCTAGTGTTTGTGGTACGACAACTTTGTTTTGATCACACAACTTGGTCAAATAGCAACACATATCCAAGCATTCCCAACACATAACTTTTCTATGAGTCCAACTGGTCTCAAACAAAGATGTAGTTGCTCTTAGGTGGTTGTGGTACCTACAAAAGCTACAATAGCCTTGAGAGAGACAAGCTGAGGGACCACGAAAAATATGTCTAAAAATGTGGAGCGGAGAGAGTTGTAGGGACAACAAAAATATACTCGTGTTGGATGGATAATAACTTAGGATGTGTTTCGTTGCTTGGATTTGTGTTGATGGGATGGGATCATCCATGGATGAGTAGTGTTTGGGTGAAGGATTGAATTTGATTAGATTGGATTGGAAATAGAATATTCCTTCATGGAGATGCTTTTCAGTAAAAATCTTGCGAACCAACTGTTCCAAGTCTTCTAATTTTTTATTAGCAAATAAAATAAGGATTATTAGTGTTATATTATTTCTCAGTAATTATGGCGCTAATTAAAAAATCTATTTTAAATTAGTGATTATCATGACACAAATAGTATTAATGCATATATTTATTAGTGATTATCGTGACACGCTCATAGTATATTTTTTGTTTTGTCAGAGTTGTTGTACAGTACTCATGCACTCATATGTTTACTTTTAATTTAATTAAAGGTTGTTTTTTTTTCATGCTATGATGGTTCACGTCACGTCATTCATCTCGTTAAGCAAAAAACAGAGCGTTAGAACTCTGAACTTGAACTCGAGCAAATCCCTCGATCCTTTGTTTCTTTCGTTTCATTCAAATTCAAATCCCTCCATCGGTAGTACGAAATTGTCCTCAACTTCTGTGCGAGAGAGAGCCCAATCGCCTTCCTCCTTTCTCGGGATCCTCCCAAATCCCAAGTTTCCAAACGGCCGCGGCAAGCCTGATACGCTCCTTTCACACTAGTGGAAACTGGAAATTGGAAAGCGAACGTTACGGGAAGAATGTCGCGGTGACCAAACTGGGATGATCCATCCATGGGCCCCACAGAGCAGTGGAACAGCTAGACACCGTCTCCACCCCACGCTCCTCCGCGTCATCGGCGGGAACTTCCAAATTCGAAACCTGCCGCCTCCTTCCGCCACAAGCTTCCCTCCGTTCTCACCGCCACTCCGGCCCCACAGAGCCATCTCCCCTGGCCCCACCGGTCAGCCTACGAACCACCGCTCCAGGAGCACTGGAGCACGCGCGCTCGGTCCCCACCCGAGGAGCCGCCACGTGCCACCGCCCACTCGACTCCACCGCCGCGCGTCCCCACTTAAATTCAATTCCCCTCCAACGAAACGCTCCCGAAGAAAAAGGCAGGAGAGGAGCCCACAAAAACGCCAAATCTCGCCCGCGCCGTCGTCTCGCCCGCCGAAACAGTACGAGAGACCGGAAGGTGGGAGGGAGCAGTTCGTCGCGTGCGACTCGCCGGGATCCGCTCGACGCCGAGACACCGGAGAAGAGGAAGAGAGGGATGGCCAGGCCGTAGTCTCCCGTGGGCGGGGACGGACTGGAGGTGGGGATGGATCTCGCGGGGATGAAGCGGCGGGAGCTCCAGGCGCTCTGCAAGCGGCACGGCCTCAAGTGCTGGGGGCACCAACGCCGACCTCGTCGCCCGTCTCGACGCCGCGCTGTTCTCGGTAAGGACACGACGCGCTATCCCCGTAAGAGAAAAATCCTCGTCCAGCCAGCCGCCAAGTGCTCGTGGAAATGCTCTGATTTGTTTTTTCTTCATTTAATGGAAGTATTTGGTGGTACTGCACATTCTAATGTTGGTGTTGGATTTGCTTCCTCTTGCCCAGGCGCTCTGCAAGCGGCACGGCCTCAAGGCTGGGGGCACCAACGCCGACCTCGTCGCCCGTCTCGACGCCGCGCTGCTCTCGGTAAGGACACGGCGCGCTGTCCCCGTAAGGCAGTAATCCTCGTCCAGCCGCCAAGTGCTCGTGGAAATGCTCTGATTTGTTTTTTTTATTTAATGGAAGTATTTGGTGGTACTGCACATTCTAATGTTGGTGTCGGATTTGCTTCCTCTTGCTCTCGCAGGGGGCCACTGGTGCGGAAGAGGGGGTGGCCGGAGTGGCAGCGAGGAAGGGGTGTCTGAAGCAAACCGGCGGAAATGCCGCTGATGCGAGGAAGGTTACTTTTTTGCGGCGGAGGAAGGAAAAGCTAGGAGACTCAGGTCTCGGGTCATCTGGTCGCCGATTGTTACCAAGACAAGGGGGAAGTCTGCTCAAGCCACTTCCGATTCTGCTGCTGCTGAAGACGGTATTTCTGCAGAGGCAGGCACAAATGTCCCAGTGAGGCGGTCCAGGAGGAATTCGGTGAGTGCTGCCGAGGCTGAGGAAATAGGAGAGGTTGTTGTTGTTGATAGGAAGCGCAAGCGCAAGAACCAGGAGACTGATGAGGGCGTTGCTGTCAGTGCTGAGGTTGGAGTTTCAACTAGAGTGACGAGAAGGTCGAGTTTGGCGGGGGTTGCTGTCAGTGCTGAGGTTGGAGTTTCATCTAGAGTGACGAGAAGGTCGAGTTTGGCGGGGCTTGCTGTTGTGTTGCCTCCTGCTGTTGAGAAGAAGAGAGGGAGGGGAAAAACAGCTGGTGGTACTAATAAACTTGTTGATGAGGCTCCTGATGTGCATAATTCTGCTGAGGTTGGAGTTTCATCTAGAGTGACGAGAAGGTCGAGTTTGGCAGGGGTTGCTGTTGTGTTGCCTCCTGCTGTTGAGAAGAAGAGAGGGAGGGGAAAAGCAGCTGGTGGTAGTAATAAACTTGTTCATAAGGCTCCTGATGTGCACAATTCTGCTCAGGTGGAAATATCAGCTCGGATTACAAGATCTCGTGCAACAACACCTGTTGTAGTGGCACCCACTGTCGTTGAGAACAAGAGGCGGAGGAAGACAACAGATGCACAAACAAATATAGAGCTTCCTACAGTCTCAGATGTTCCTAAAAATGATGCTCCTGTCACCAGGTCTCTGAGGAGCAGAGTTGTCCGTGTTGACAACGGTATGGTGGACAAGCAGCTGGAAAACAAGATGCAACCCAGTAGGCCACTTACCGTAGTCATCAACAGGCATTTTCTGTGGAGGACAAAAATCATGAACAAATTGCTGCTCCCAATAAGGCTTCCCTATTGAGGCGACCAGGGAGAAATCATTCTGAATATGTGGAGGAGCAGCCAACAGTTAAAGAACTGGTTAAACGGCCAACACGTAAGTCTGTTGTCCAAGCTACTCTTGTGAAAGAGGAGAATGATCCAGTTGAAGAAAAGAACCATGCAGCACAAGTTAGGAGATCAATTGTGCCGGTTAAAGATGTCAAAGGTATTGGTGAAGGGATTCAGAATACTATCTGTGATGATGTGGTGAAGCAACCTGCAACTAAAAGGACCTGTTAGAGGATCAAGACGTAAATCAGTTGTCACAAAAGCAACCAATGACCAACAGTTTGTTGTTAAGCAACCTACTAGGCGCCTCATCACGCAAATCTGTGCTACCTGTTATGCTTCAGAACAATAGTGGACTTCTAGCAGCAGAAATGAATGCTCAAGATAGTGGTAAATGTCAAGATGATGAGAGGCAGCAAAAAGTAAAGAAACCAATTAGGCAATCAAGGCGATCTGTTGCTGCAGTCCCGCTTTTGAGGAACAAAGTAATGGTCTTCATGAGGAAAAAATGTCAAAAATCTTATGAGGAGATCAACACGTAAATCTGTTGCTCTTAATGAAGTTGATGAAAAGGTTTCAAAGAGGAGACGGACAACTGCTCCAGAAGAAGTTATGTCTGTCAAGGAGGCAAATGATGACATAATTATCTCTTCAGATCCACTGCTTGTAACAGTAGCACTCACTGATGAAACAGATAAAAGTAAGCAAGTTCAGGAACATTCTGACACTCAAGCTAATGATAGCCATTTATCTGGAACAAGGAGTGAGAAATTAGATCAATCATCATGCGTCATAGGACTAGTCCCTCACAATTGTGTTGTCTCAAAGGACAAAGCATTGATGAGTGAAGGTAATGTTAACATGGGTGGTAATGACATGCTAGTTGTTAATTTATTATCTGCATTGCCAAATCAATAGGCTTTAGTTATGTTCAATTGATCTTGTGTAGACAATCATCATCACAAGTATATTACAATTTATTGATCTTCTTTGTATGCTCAAAAGCTGGCATATAACTACTTTATTGATTTTGTTATGTTGTAATTAGCTTTGTCTATTACTATTTTGTTGTATACTGAAAGACACCTTTTTTTCATTGTAAAATCACAGATGGTTTATCAATTGATTTCACTGTTGGGTATCGTGAAGAGCAAACCTCTATATCCGAGAAGGAAGAGTTGGCTTGGAGGCAAATGCAAGCGAGGCTAGGGAAAAGAACCTTGCTAACATCATGTCCACTGGTCTCCACGCCAAAAGTCTGCAACATGATATTGACATAATAGCTGAAGAGGCTGATAAAGGTACAACTGAATTAGTCTTGTATCCATTATCACTCGCATTGTAGTGTTGACTTGTGTATTTAATTCGTGTCATAATAAATATTTAGTGTTTATAGGCTGAGAAATCTGGTTACTAAGATGTGTAGCATAAAAACTCTCTTCCTAGTACCTCCGTAGAGTCCAAATATCCAAACTATTTGACTTCTTATTTACACCATAACCTGAATAGTAGCTGCTTTGTTTTTTTTTTTTTTTTTTTTTTTTTGAAAAAGAATATTACCACTACTGCTAGGATTCCTTTGGGTATTACCTTGGCACAGCTGGGCTGAAATGCAAATTACTGAATTTCACTGAACCACTGAAAGTTGATGAAAAGATTTCTTGTGGCACTTCAAAAATGTGGCTGTAGGGATGCTCAGCAGTCCTTATCTCACAACAGACAGTAGCCAAACAAACTGTCAAAATTGTAACAAATTCTCAGATCTCTAGTCCTAGGAGCTCTTTTTATGGACATATGCAAATGATGAGCTTAGCATTCCAAGCTTTAGAGAAGCAAGAGACCTAATTCTGCCAATTCAGAACTGGATTATTGTTTAAAGAGTAATCCTACAGTGAAACAACTTTCTGATGACAGGCAAAAAGTGTCAGAAAGCATATAACAACAACCTGTGGTGTTCTAGAACTATGCTAATTCAGGTTGCCTAAAAAAACTGTAGGTTTAGACACTGGATCTATATACAAGTTTGTGATGTATGATTTATAAATGCCATATCCAGTTTGGCTGTTGGACTGCATATTAGTGTGGCTGAACTGAACTATGTAATGAGAAAACAGATGACAGAGAACTGAGGATTGCATACCGCCTAGTAATCAGACATGGTGAGCATGTTGCGGGCTGAGAATTTACCATTGAGAATTTAATAAGAACTGGAAAGAGATCTACAATATAAGCAGTAAGATCCATCATTTGTGAACTCAACATGCAAAATATTAATCCTAAAGCCACTAATGGCAGCTATTGAGAATTGATAATGAGTTTAAACTGCAAACAGATGAAGGATCAAAATCAAAATGTGTTTCAGTTTTCAAAATTGAAAAACAGTTCAAGCTTACTACAGATCAGCGCCACATAGTAGTTTTTCTTGTCTCTCCTAGCAAATACATCCACACCCATTTATTGGAAGAACTCATTGTTGATTGTGTTAGTTGCTAGCCCAAACAGGGGTAGAAAGGACAACAGAAGCTGATAGTCTATCATACATGAGTAGTGTGTACATACCAGTGAAGGCTCACAATCTTCCAGAGACCTTCAAGCTGCAATGGGAATTCTCAACAATATAAGAAAATGTCATAAAGATTGGAGTTAGTTAACTAATAAAGATCATGCTTGTGTGCAACAGGTAAACAATAATGCCACAATAAGGAATATTAGTCATTGGTAATATGCAGGGCCTAGAATTTTGCATAGCAAAGCAGATCAAAGCAAACAGAACTGAGTTCATCTATGTCAAATTGAGAGTACTTGTATTTCTAATTATTTTTTAATAGCATTTCTGTTGGTTCTATGTGCAACAGGTAGGCCTATGTTCCATTATCATTTGTAGTGTTATAACTATCTGACCTATTTATGTTTTCTATTCTGAACACTTGTGTAACTCTTCACTAATGACTTGTCATTTGCTAATACTATCATAATATTGATCAGCTTCTGGAGCTGCCCCACAAATATCAGAATCAGACACTAATCCAGAAGTTCGATGTAATGATGTTGAAGAAAGCATTCAAGCTGCTGATCTGGGGAAATGTCCCAGCCTGGGCAGCAAAGGGAACCCTTATCTGACTAGCCTGCACTTGGAAGGTGCTGTGGATGATTGTATTCTTCCAGTACGGTTTCTATGTGATGCTGATGATCAGTGTGTCTCAGGAGAAGGTATGAATCCCTCATAAGACTTTTTGATATTAACTGGTCACATTTATTATTTTAGTGTATCCTTTCCCTTTCTCAGGCAATATTGATGTAACACCTGGTTTCTATGTGCGATCTGATTATCTGGAAGATGAGGATGTGCAACCTACTAGATGTGACGCTGATAAGAAACTTGATGTTGATCAAGGTGTTGTAGGAGAAGGTATGAACCCTTCATAAGAGTTTCTTCTTCTGATGTTAGTTGGTCACTTATATTTTTATAATGTATCCTTTCCCCTTTCTCAGAAGCTTTAGGTCAGGAGAAAAGTGATGATCAGCATATTCCTGCCAAGACTGGCCTAAACATGAAGATAAATGATGAACTGGCTGATCCTGGTACAGAATCAGGTTGTAGCATTACTGAAGAGGATGCAAGGCTTGTTGCAGATAATCTTGGTGAACAAGCTATAATTCTGGTCCAACAGGGTGATGTGGAAGAAGGTAAGCATCCATTTTTATGATAGCTGGATAAGTGGATAGTGATTGTATCAGTTCCAGTTGTACTATAAGGGTAGCTGTTGTTTTGAGAATAATGCATAAATGTGTCTTAGGTGACCTCAAGAAACTTTCACTATGTGCAGTAACACCTTTGCCTGTGGAAATTGGTGGTGGAAGTACTCCTATAAGACCTGATTTCTATGTGGGTTCTAATTGTCTGGAAGATGAGGATGCGCCAAACCTACTGAGAAACTTGATATTGATCAGGGTGTCACAGAAGAAGGTATGAATCTTTCATAAGACTTTTTTGATATTTAGTCACTTACACTTTTTTAATGTATCCTTTTCCCTTTCCCAGAAATTTTGGCTCAGGAAAAAATTAATGATCAGCATGATCCTACCAATACTGACCAAAACCTCAAGCTAAACGATGAACTTGCTAGTCCTTGTCCGAATCAGGTTGTAGCATTACTGAAAAAAACCACAAGGCTTTTTGCAGATAATGTTGATCAACAGGCCATATTTCAGGACCAACAAGGTGATGTGCAAGAAGGTAAGCATCCATTTCTATGATAGCTAAATAAGTGGATAGTGAGTGCATCAGTTCCAGTTGTACTATCGGGTTAAGTGCTGTTTGAGAATAATACATAAATGTGTCTCAGGTGACCTCAAGAAACCTTCACCATGTTCAACAACACCAGCGTGTAAACATAGATATGACTTGCCTGAGGAAACAGTATTGCTCCCAAAGAACATGGGATCTCTATCAAGTGCAGAACAATCACCTTTTGGCCTGGATTCTTTATTCTCACAGGAAAACATAGATGAATCTATGGGATCTGCAACAGCTCGTACTAAAAATGGATTTGATGATTCAAAAGATTGCCATGTCAAGTCTGCACTTGAAAATACTCATGTGTCAGAACCTTATTCACTTGATGACCTTGATGACACTGTAGAAGGTATTCCCAAGAATAATGATTGTATGCAAACATCCCAACAAGATAGTGACACTGATAAGAAACTTGATGTTGATCAAGGTGCTGTAGAAGAAGGTATGAACCCTTCATAAGAGTTTCTTCTTCTGATGTTAGTTGATCACTTATATTTTTTTTTAATGTATCTTTTCCTTTCTCAGAAACTTTAGGTCAGGAGAAAAGTAATGATCAGCATATTCCTGCCAAGACTGACCTAAACATGAAGATAAATGATGAACTGGCTAGTCCTGGTACAGAATCAGGTTGTAGCATTATTGAAAAGGATGCAAGGCTTGTTGCAGATAATCTTGATGAACAAGCTATAATTCTGGTCCAACAGGGTGATGTGGAAGAAGGTAAGCATCCATTTTTATGTTAGCTGGATAAGTGGATAGTGATTGTATCAGTTCCAGCTGTACTATAAGGGTAGCAGTTGTTTTGAGAATAATGCATAAATGTGTCTTAGCTGACCTCAAGAAACTTTCACTATGTGCAGTAACACTTTTGCCTGAGGAAATTGAAGGTGGAAGTACTCCTATAACAATTGATTTCTATGTTGGATCTAATTGTCTTGAAGATGAGGATGCACAACCTACTGGATTTGATGCTGATAAGAAACTTGATGTTGATCAGGGTGTCGCAGAAGAAGGTATGAATCCTTCATAAGACTTTTTGATATTTAGTCACTTACACTTTTTTAATGTATCCTTTTCCCTTTCCCAGAAATTTTGGCTCAGGAAAAAATTAATGATCAGCATGATCCTACCAATACTGACCAAACTATGAAGTTAAACTATGAACTTGCTAGTCCTTGTACGGAATCAGGTTGTAGCATTACTGAAAAAAGCACTAGGCTTTTTGCAGATAATGTTGATCAGCAGGCCATATTTGAGGACCAACAAGGTGATGTGCAAGAAGGTAAGCATCCATTTCTATGATAGCTGGATAAGTGGGGATAGTGAGTGCATCAGTTCCAGTTGTACTATCGGGTTAAATGCTGTTTGAGAATAATACATAAATGTGTCTCAGGTGACCTCAAGAAACCTTCACCATGTTCAACAACACCAGAGTGTAAACATAGATATGGCTTGCCTGAGGAAACAGCATTGCTCCCGAAGAACATGGGATCTCTATCAAGTGCAGAACAATCACCTTTTGGCCTGGATTCTTTATTCTCACAGGAAAACATAGATGAATCCATGGGATCTGCAACAGCTCGTACTGAAAATGGATTTGACGATTCAAAAGATTGCCATGTCAAGTCTGCACTTGAAAATACTCATGTGTCAGAACCTTATTCACTTGATGACACTGTAGAAGGTATTCCCAAGAATAATGATTGTATGCAAACATCCCAACAAGATAGTGGAATGGAAGGTATAGACATCACACTTTCCCCCTCTTCTATAGGATCCCGCCTTCATAATTTCCTTGGATTCCTCCAAACCTGTAGAAATAAAGTATTTCCTGTCATTTAAATTGTACCCATAAGAAATGTTTGTGTTTTTAGGATTACCAGAGGCTAACCTTGATGAAGAACGGGTCATGTCGGTCTTTTCATTGGATGCAAAGTACATAAAGGAGTAAGCATATTTTTTTCATGGTACCACTCAAAATTCATATTTATGGGAATGGTATGTGCTTTATTATTTTAAGATGGGAAACCAATTTTGTAGGGTCATTAATTTTGAGGAAGTGGCTTGTGAGGATGAAAGAAGTAAAAAATTTGTCTATTCTGAAGAGCATAAAGCTTTGTGCGAGAAAACACATGTCAATGGGCCAGGTACATTGATTCTACAGTTCTAGACATTTGTTCTTTATGTAGAAAATTAGTGGTCTCTCAAGACTAAAAAACATGCTTGATTTATTTTAAGTTTGACTATATATCTTTTTATACATAACTACTGCAGAAGGCAATGCATATGATATTACTGGTGCTGTACTGAGCAGTGCACACTCCTGCCAATAACAACTATGAGATATTGTTAGTGTATATGTGTAGGCCCATGAGGCTCATGTGCGGCAACTATATTGCCCACCCTTCTAGGGTTTGGAGGAATCTGAGACAACACATTCCTGTCCCTAACATGGTATCGACCTAAGGAACCGATCCGTTCCTCTTCCTGTCCGGCCGCCGCCATCACCGATGGCCGGATGCCCGGCGCCGCCGCTTCCACGGCGAAGCCGCCCTCCTTCCTCTCCCTCCTCCTTCCCCTTCCTCTCCTATGCCGATCGGCTGCACTGGGGCCTTGACGCAGCGCGCCTTGAGTCACGCAGCGGGCTGCGGCGACCGCCCAGCGCTTAGCGTTAAATCCTTGAAAGAAGTTGAGTCGCGGCCTCACAATCATCGCTGGGCGCTGGGGCTGGCCGCCTCTTCAAACTCGGCGAAACCGACTCCGCTCGACCTCGTCACCTCGGGGCAGCTGCCGCTGCAAATGCTAGCAGCCGGCCGCCCGGCGAGCAGCCGCTAAGCGGGCGCTTCCCCCGCGGCGGGGCCCCGCCTTCCCCGCGAGTTTGGGGAGGTGGAGGTGGAGGGCCTTGGGCCTCATTTGCCCGTGCCCTAAGGTCCCTCCCGGGTCCCCCCACCACATGACCCTGCCTCTCTTGCTACCGACCATGGTGGGGCTCGGTGGAGCTCTTGGTGCGGGTCTCGGCGCCTCTGCCATCACTACGGCCCTGGTGGGGTCTTGGATGCACCTGAGGGATGCGCCACACCGTGCGGCTCTTCTTCGCAAGGGTGTGCCGCCGATGGTGCTCCACGACCCAACGCTGAGCTTGCCCGTCACCCTTCGGGCGGCAAAGGTTCAAAGCCGAGGCGCAGGGGCGGGCGTGTTCGTCTTGCTGCCCCGCTTGGGAGCGCGAGCCGATGTCGCCGATGCTCGGCCGCGGTGGCCGAGGCGAGCGGTTCTTGCTCGGTCCCTCCGGTCCCACCCTCGTCTTCGCGGAGCACGGCGCCACCTCCTCCCTCCTCGCGGCACACCCACCCTCCGGTGCCCCTCCACCGCTGGCCGACCAGCCCGATCCCATGGTCGCCATCGCACCTCTGCGTCGCTAGCCACGAACGTCAAGAGCCCGGGTCACCGCCGTTTTCGACTCCACGCACACCTCCTACGCCGTTGGCGTGATCAGATGCTCCTCGCGCCGTCGCTGCGCCATTGACGACCACGCCCCGCCCGACACACCCTTCGCGGGCGCTGGATGCGGCGCGGGGCGCTCTTCGGCGGGGCCCGTCAGTTTTTGATCGCTGGGACCATCTCCCTCGAGATCCGGGGTGACACCGTCCCGCTCACGGTGCCTCGCGCGAGCAATCGGCTCGCCATCGAGGGACACTTCTTCAAGAACGCCGAGGCCGGCTCTCCGCCTCGAGGCCGACTTCCGTGCCTTCGTGCAAGGGGACCTCTCGCCGGTAATCTTGCACGCCGACGAGATGAAGACAAAGGCCGACGCTCTCCGCGACGTGGGTACCCGCTGACGGCCGTGTCCCGGTGCTCAACCTCCCGCGAGGCCTCAATGGGCCGGTCGCGCACCCGAGGACTTGGATCACTCGTCGACACCGTTCCCCACCTTCCCGGGCAGTCCCGGACGACCTCGATCCCTGAGGAGCTCGGGGGGCCGTGCCACACGCCCCGCACCGCCCACCTCCCCGCCCGGGCGCCGTCCTCTACCTCCGTACTGCCGCCGCCCCCCGCCTCCGGGCCAAGCGGGGGTGGGGGTGGCGCGTGCTGCCGTCGGCCGTGGTGGCCGTGGTGGTGGTGGTGCCGGGCCGAGGGCACCGGCCGGGAGGTGGAGGCGGCCGGTCGTGGGGGACCCACTCCACCGCCGGGCTCCACTTCCGGTTCCGGCGGTGCGCCCGTCCCTCCTTCACCAACCCATGGGACGGGCGCATCTCCATGTGGCCGTTCGGGGCGGGCGGCGGGAACACGGCCTCCACTCGGGGCGGCCGCCATGTACTCCACCATGGCTCCTCTACCGTCGACACGGGCTCCTCCTTCGCCCTAGCCCGTCGGGGGGTGGAATCGGCGGAGCTCGCTCGATCCCCAAAGACCATGGGGTGACACCCCCACCGAGTGGATTGCCGATTCAGGGCTTCCTACCACACCACTCCGGGATCTTTGGTATACTCGCTCCCGGTCTTTTCGTCTTTTCGAATGTTCTTGTTGCTCCTCGAGATGGTCCACAATCTTCTTTCTATTCGCCGGGTTCCACCGATAACTCTTGTTCTGGCCGAATTTGACACTTCTCGGGTCTTCTTGGAAGGATTTGGCTTCCCGGGCGACCACTCCTCCGATGAGAGCACGGGACCCCTTTACACTCTTCGCCTTCCGTCTTCGCTGCTTTGCTCTTCTTGCCGTGACGCCGTCTTCTTCCATCGGCACCGCCGCCGGTCATCCCGCCGCGACGTTTTTGGCTCGGCTTCGGCCGTAGTGCGGACATCTCTTGTACTCGCATCATGCCGAGCATCTTTGTCATGCGTGTCGGCTTCGGTCGTCATGTTAGACTACCTTTTTTTTTCTTCTTCTTCGCGTGCTACGCATGCCTTTGATCTTGTACACCGTGATTTGTGGACCTCTCCTATACCGAAAGCATTTCGGGCTCAAATATTATCCAGTCTTTGGTTGATGATTTCTCCCATTACTCTTGGACATTTCCGTTTGCGTGCTAAGTTCCGAGACGTTTCCCACCCTCCTCCACTTCTTTGCCCGGGTGTCCACTCGGTTCGGTCTCACCGTCAAGGCCGGCGTCGGGCGACAACGGCGTGAGTTCGATAACAACGCCTCTCGTTCTTTCTTCCTCTCGGGGTGTTCAAATTGCGCATGTCTTGTCCGTATACTTCTTCCAGAACGGCAAGGCGAGCGGATGATCCGCACCACGAACGATATCATGCGCACTCTTATTGGGCCCTCTCGCCCGCGCCTACGGGCCGAGAGCCTCCACACCGCCACCCACCTACTCAACCGCCTTCCGTCCCACGCTTGTCCCGCTCCCACTCCACACCACGCCCTCTTCGGTTCCCCTCCCTACCTATGATCACCTCCGTGTCTCGGGTGTGCCTGTTACCCAAACACCGCCGCCACTTGCTCCTCACAAGCCGGCGCCCGCCGACCCGGGGTGTGTGTTCCTCGGCTACTCCCTTGACCATAAGGGGTACCGCTGCTACGACCTTCCTCCTCACCGAGTCCTCATCTCCCAAGACGTTGTTCGACGAGTCGGATTTCCCACTCCACTTCTTCCACACCTTCCACCCCCGCCGAGTCGGGAGTCCCCTGTTCTTGACCCTGGTGGTTCACCACCGATTACATTCCTCGCCTCTTTCTGGCACCCAGCCTCACCGCCGCGCCCAGCGGCCCCGAGCCCCGCGCCGCGCCACACGCGCGCCCCGGGCGCGCCCCGCCGCGCGCCACGCCGGCCGGCGCCCCGGTCGCGCCCGTCGCGGCCCTCGGAGCACCCCGCGCCACGCCCGCGTCCCGACGAGCACCCGGCCGCGCCACGCCGCGGCACCGGAGGAACCCGGGCCGCGCCCACGCGCCCCCGGGAGCCAGCGTCAAGCTTCCCTCGTTTCGTGCCGGACCCAAACGGGGGCGCCCGACGCAGTGTACGTTCGTCGCGTCCCGCCGGCCGGCACCTCCGACCCGCCTCCTCCCCTCCACCACGGCAGTCCGTGGTTACCCTCGCGGGTCTACCACCCGCTAGATCCTTCAACGAGACCCCCGTCACACTCACCCGATGGTGACTCGCCATGTGGCGGGGGTTGGTCCCTGCGGACCCTCTCCGCCCACCGAGAGCAGCCCGTCGGTCTCTCCGATTCCTTCCTCTCGTCCGCGCGCATTGGCGGATCCTAATCGGGCGGCGCGCGATGGAAGAGGAGCATGAGGCTCTTCTTGCCAACCGTACGTGGGACCTTGTGCCGCGTCCGCCCGTGGTATGTGTCCGCAGGCAAGTGGATCGACGCATAATCGCCGGGCCGACGGCAGTCTACTGGAACGCCAAGGCTTGGGTACCGGAGGCTTCTCCCGCCCCGGTTGATTATGATGAGACTTTCGTCCGGTGGTCAAGCCCGCTACAAAGGCGCACCGGTTCGTCACTTGCTCTCTCGCGTTCTTGGCCGTGCATCGCCTAGATGTCAAGAATGCATTTCTCCATGGCACCTTGTTCGAGACAAGATATCACGCACCCACTCGCGGGATTTGTCGATTCCGGGGCCACCGACCGGGTTTGCCGGCTCAACAAGTCACTATATGGTCCAGCGGGCCCTCGTGTTTGGTACTCTCGGCTTGCCACCTACCTTCTCACCTTGGGGTTCCGAGAGGCCAAGTCGATACTTCTTTTGTCTATCGTCACGGAGCCGAGACCGCCCACCGCTACTCTATGTTGATGATATTGTCCTCCCGACCTTCGGCCTCGCCAGATTCTCCTCAGTGTCATATCGGCCTTGCGCCAGAGTTTGCCATGAAGGATCTTGGTCCACTTCACCACTTCGGGGTTACCGTGGAGACTTCGCCCTTCGGGTTGTTCCCGCACCGGCGACAAGATGCTCGACATCCTCGAGCGGGCCGAGATGACAAAGATGTCACCCCCCCGTGCTACTCGGCTTGATACCGGCGAAGCCACGATGAAGGCGACCCCGTGGCGGATCCCACGCCTTAGGAGTTTGGGCGGTGCCTTGCGCGATTACCTCACCTTCACCGGCCCGACATCGCTGTATGCGGTTTAGCGTGATATGTCTTCACATGCATGATCCCCGCACCCCATCTTCTTCGCGATGAAGGCGTCTTCTCCGCTATGTTCGTGGCACGTTGACTCGGCTCGCCGCTTCACCGGTCTCCCTCCACCGAGCTCGTCGTCTACACCGACGCCGATTGGGCCGGGCCGCCCCGACACTCGCCGCTCTACCTCGGGTATGCCGTCTTCCTTGGCGGAAACCTCCGTCTCTCGTCGCCCAAGCGCCCGCGGTTGTCTCCAGCTCGGTCAGGCGGAGTACCGAGCCGTGGCTAACGGCGTGGCGGAGGCCTCCGGCTTCGGCTCTTGGCCGAGCTACACCCGGGCCGACCAAGACCACACTTGTCTACCGTGACAATGTCGGTGCCGTCTACCTCTCCACCAACCCCCGATTCAGATCGCCGAACGAAGCATGTGGAGATCGACTTGCACTTTGTCCGAGATTTGGTGGCCATCGACGCTGTTCGGGTCCTCCATGTACCACCACCTCCCGGCCACGACATCTTCACCTGTTGGTCCGCCCCGTCGACCTTCTCCGAGTTTTGTTTCCAGCCTCGCCGCCCGCTGGCTAGTTGTGATTGCGGGGGCCCCGTGTGTGTTGCTTTCTTTCATGTCCAGTCTTGATCTCGGCGCCGGAAGTTCGGGATCGAGGGGGAGTGTTAGTGTATATGTGTAGGCCCATGAGGCTATGAGGCCCATGTACAAAGAACTATATTGCCCACCCTTCTAGGGTTTGGAGGAATCTGAGACAACACATTCTGTCCTAACAGATATGTTTGGGTTCCAATACTGAAATGCCGCATCAGGGTCATCATGATCAATGCAGGGATGACACACAAGATATTATTGAGGACACCTCTGCCAAGTACATAGAAAGGGGAATTGTACTGCTCTCAGGTAAAGAAAGATCAAATTTAAAAGATGGGCAACTTAACTCCAAGTTGGAGGGAGCAAAATTTGTGGATTCTGGCCTTTACTTCAATAAGGATATTGGTAACATTTTAGATAGTAGATTTGTTGGTGAAAACCCCCATCTGGTTCTGGTTTACCAAAAGATTCGGCGTCCAAGGCGTATAGACCGGAGGTTTTAGATGGCTTGTCAATTGAAAAATCTCTTGATGGGCCCTCTACATGTGGGGAGAACATTGTTTGTAGAGTACTAGGTCGGTTTTGTTTAGACAGTTATATCTCCTACTACTATTGCTTTTGAACTAATGTTTATTTGTTTGAATGATGTGCCAGATGCCATTGAGAATCCTTCAATTAGTTTAGCAACTACTGGTTATAAGCATGAAGGTGCTTTGTCTGAAGAAGCAACACACACATTGAAGAATTATGCTGGAACAAGCTCATTAAATCCCAGAGAATTACTCATGGACCTGCAGTCGCCCTTCTCAAAGGGAAACATAAAAGAATCCAATCCTCATGATGGCCTTGTATTCCCAAGTGCTGAAAATTCAAGAAGTGTATCAATCAATGCTGAAGTGTTGCATCAGAGTCACAATCATGAAGATCGATCCGTTGTGGATAGGCTAGAGCAAGTTGCTTCTGAACCCTGCACAAATGATATTGTCCAGGGCTGCTGCTACTGCCGAATGCATAGAAAGTGGACTGGTGCTGCTCCCTTCTGATGAGAGGTCAAACTTGAATGATGGGAAGCTTAACCCCAAGCTGGAAAGCCCAACCAATATGGGATCTGGCCTTAACTGTGATAAATATGTTTGTAATACTTTGGCCAATGGGTCTGTTGTGGTCATTGGCTTAAAGAACTCCATCTGGTTCTGGTTTACCAGAAGATTATCCCAAGGATCATTACCCATGCCAAGAGCTTTTTAGATGGCTGCTCACTGGAATCATCTCTTCAAAGCACTATATTTAGAAAGAAAATTGTTTCTGCTGTGGCAGGTGAGTTACTTCATGTGATTTATGAACCTTTTAGATTATTAGTTATCAATTAATGAGTTTTTTTTGAATTATGTATCAGGCATTGGGAGCCCTTCGTCAAGTTTAGCAACTCCTGATTATAAATATGAAGGTGCTTTGTCCAAGGAAGCAGTATGCAGAATGAAGAATTATACTGGAACGCCCTCAATAGATCCCAAACATTTAATCGTGGAGCTGCAGTCTCTTCACTCAGAGGGAAGTACTGAAAAGCCTGATCTGCAAGATAATCTTGCATCTCCAAGTGATGAGAGCAGAAGATATGAACCTGTCGTTTGGCATGTTGAGGAACTGCTTGGCACACATGTTTCTTCAGAATCAGAACCTGATACATACCAACGTTCTTGTGGAGATCTAAGCAGACATGAAGAAAAAGAGAGTTGCATGAAAGGTTCACTTACATCAGGCCATATAGATTTGGCAGATGATGCCCATCTTATTGAAAGGTAATTTTGTTTTTTGATTACTAAAACTGCATATATTATGAACCGTATGTGGTCTCTCCTTTAGTCTTTTTGATCATACAATCAGACACTCATTATACCACAGGGATATTGTTGCCCCCGTGGAAGTACTTTGTGAGGAGAACGTGGAAAGAAAATGTATGCCTACTTCAAATAGTGATATCCAACAAGAAAACTCATACTCCAATGGACATGGTAAGCCTGAACTTCTTTGCTTGCTGAAGGAAAGATTCTTTGTTGATCTCTGTATTGTTTGGCATAGTCCAGGGTCCACTGAAGTGAATTTTGACTTCCTAGTTTATGTTGCAATTTATCAAGCATATAAAATATAAGAGCTGTTTTCCAAACTACTATTCAAATAATTTTTATATGTTGAAAGCTGAAATGTTAAAAGGTTACCAAAGTTTGGATTGGTTAACTGCAACCAAAAAAACAACACTTATTTGGCACTGGAGGGAGCAATAGATTTTATTTGTTTATTGCCTCATGATTCATTCTCTTCTGTTAGGAATATGTCAATCTCGCAGCCAGAAGCATAGAGTTGAAGCCAACTCCAGGCTATCGAGTTGTGGTACTGGTACCGAAGTGCTCCATCAAGATCATAAAGAGTGCAACGAACATAATGAAGGTAAATTCAGTCCAAAAGAAAACAATACGAGTGAAGATGCAACAATTGAAGGAATTGATAGTTCAATAATGCTGCCCTTAGTTGCTGGAACGTCAGAAATACCTGATGAACCGCTTAACAATAAGATGAGTGATGAAAGTGAGGAACTCAGCTTTAGCTGTGATAAAGACACAATTGAAAATTTCTGTACTGAGCCAGCAAATGGGGATCTGTACTCATTTCCCAAAGACTTCCATATAGACACTTGCCAGAAACAGGAGGTCCCAGAAGTCCTTTCTTTACCTAAATCTCCTGCTGCAAAATTTCAGTGTGTGAGTATTTCAGGATCAGGTCAGTAATAAAAAGATTTGTTCTTATATATTCTTGACAAATACTATGACTTTAACGAAGTTATCTGTAAAATTTTCTTCCGTGCATTCTCTCATTCTAGCTTTTACTATGGTCAGGGCCTTGCCAGCAGCATGTGAGTGAAAGCTCCAGTATTGAGGTCACTTATAATATTGATGAAACTTTCAATCGAGATCACGAGGAATACAATCAAAATAATGAAGACCAAACCACTCCTGGTGTCTCGGCTAGCAGTGTGCCTGAAGCTGTAGAGATAGAGATTGAGAAGTCTGAAATGGAAATAGGTCTGATCCCTGCTACAGAAACATCTGTGTTGGCAGTCCCAAATGAGCAGCATAAGCTGGAAGGCAATGAAGACCAAATCACTCTTGGCATCCTGGCTAGCAGTGTGCTTGAAGCTGTAGAGATTGAACAATCAGAAATGGAAATAGGTTCGATCCTTGCTGCAGAAACATTATTGATGCCAGTGCCAGATGAGCAGCCTAATAGTAAGCTGGAGGGCAATGAAGTTGATGAACATAGTTGTAGCTATGATAAAGACTTCTTCATCTTATCTGATAGCGAGCCACTGAAGAGAGAAGCATCTAGCCTGCACAAAGATGATTGCATGGATCTGTCCAGTGAAGATAATCACCTGAATGACCAACCTGCTCCTAGATCTCCTGAAGCATCTGCAAATTTTCAGAACGACAATGATTCGGGTTCAGTAGGTATCGTATTGTTCCTGGTCTGTTCACATCTTTCGCTATAATGTTTTGCGTAATTTCTCATTAATGATTTATTTTTTCCATCAGGAATTTGTCAAAGCAGCAGAGGTATAGCTGAACTCCGTGCTAAGCTGCAGAGTTTCAAAGTTTCCAGCACTGTAAAAGGTAGCTACATTGCTATGAGCGCTCCTCGTCCTAAGCCTGGAGACAGCATGAGCCAATCTTCAATCACCCTGTTCAGGAACATTGAGAACGCACCTGCTGTTAAAACTGGCCATCCTGTCAAGCCCGAACGCTGATGGTAAGGACTCGTCAAGGCGAGCGCTACAGCCCATCAGCGGAAGACCAAGGGAGCACTGACATGTGTTAGGAACTTGGTTCTTTTCTTAGTGTATTGCGTCTTTGTTCAACCTTTGGTTGAAAGTTAGGTGTGGATCTTACGGAAAACAGTCTGTATTTGTGCAGCAAGTGCAATGAAGCTGCAGCGTGCATTATTATTTAACCTAGTGGACCAGATGTTCGCTGTTTGGATCTTAAATAGCATGAACTGGTTGTGCTGTTAGGTGGTTTCCGTTTAAACACTAGAAAAAATCGCGGCGTTGCCGCTTATGGCCGGTGGACGTGCCCATTGTATTATTGAAGTTAATGGTTAGTTCAGCCAAAGATAAATTTTGCATACTCGAAACCATTGTGTTTTATAAAAGGCAGGATAAGATGAGAAGAAGTAGTGCAGAGGAGATGCTGTCATAGAACAGAAATAGATGACCTGCACCATCATACAAACAATTAGAGGCTGAGGCATGGTGTGGGAGAAAATTGCAACAGGTAGTCAATATTCCGGTACATCTGGAGTTAAAAGAACCGAAGAATGAGACTTAACTATCTCTAAGGTGTGAATCATATCCCTCTTAGCACAGAAAGCTTTTGAATCTCTGACAATGAAGCCCATGGTTTGTGGTGAATCAGATTTGATAGTAGCTTTCCAATTGCAGTCCATTCACTAAAGCCAATTCAAATGGTCATATGAGATTACAAAACATGAACGGCTTGATCCTGATCTTCTTAAGATTCTGTTGCGTTTTGTGACTCGAAGATGCATTATGCTTCTAGCTGAATAGACATTAGCCAGCCTGTGAAGCAAGCTCTTCAGTTCAGATCTACTAACACAGGGGTAAAGGTGGTTGTTTAGCATTGCACGTACCTCAGTACCTCTTGAAGGTTCTGTCTGTTACTTTAGCCAATCTACACAAATTTGATATTTTTTCGCAACACAAGGTAACTAAAGCATATAAATCATTTTATGTGCATAAGCAATTCTCCAGGCAAGACCACGACACAAAATATCCAATAAAATTGGTGTTGCAATTTGTAGAGCCCTAGAGAATTTATTTTGCATTTATCAAATTTTCTACAAATTATAATAAATAAAGAAATTTTGGCTAAAGTAAACGTATGCAAACATATTTTTTCACGGATAGAGGATAAAATTATGAATCGAATAAAATCAATTTGACATTCTTTAGATACATAATTTTTTTTTTTTTCTAAGATTTTCACAAGTTTGTGTATGGATCAGTACCAACATGCAGTTCTTATGTTCTTATTAGCTTTGCACTGTTCATCTTCTAGAGCTCTCGCAGCGACCGCGCTGCTAGCCTAGTTCTGGCATCCGCTCCGCTCGACCCGCCGCTCAGCCTGTAGTGGCGCCTTGGGAGGGGAGCCGCCGGGGCTAGCGCGCGCCCGAGGCCCACGCCCACGCCCGCGCCGGGGTGGCCGCGCCTGCCAGCCACCGCGCCGCAGTACCGAGGTGCCGCGCCATGGCCGGGGCCGGTGCCACCTCGCCCAACTGCGCCCCGCCAGTACTGCCTCGTCTCCCGCGTCACCGCCCGTGAGAGCTCAGAGAGGTAGATGTTGCGTGGCCGTCGCTGCTGGAACGCCGGGGCCGCCGTGCGCTCACACCGCCCACCGCGACACTTCCGTGTGTGCCGCCGTTGCGCCGCTGCAGTGAGCTGCTGGACCAGAGAGGGCCGGGTGGAGGCGGAGAGGACTGGGGCGGCGCCGGATAGGACCGGGTGGCGCCAAAGGGGACCGGGGCGCGGCCGGCGAGATGCGCCGTCGGCAAACCCTAGCTCCGTCTGGGCGTCGCCACCTGCGGACGAACGGACGAGCTCGAGTCAAGAGGGCAAGGGCGTGGGGATGAGAGATGGCTTGGACTTCGGGCAGTATTTTGCCACAGCTTGAGGGGGTTTTTGCAAGATGTCCAGGAGTGGCCTGATCTGGTCCGTCCATCCGCCCGATCGGACGGCCGTGACCAGCCAGCGACGTGGCCACGCTGGTTGGTTAGCTTTTGGTGCGTAAATCGTAGGGTGAAAGATACCTGTCAGTTTGACTGCTCGGATCGCAATTAGCGTGTCTTATCCATGCTGGGGTTTCAACCGCTTTGCTAATGGCAATGTTGTGCTTATCTTCGAATCAAACAACTCATTTCTATGCCACCTTCGTCGTTCTTCAAATGAATGCTGCTAGATCTACAATTCTGCTTTCTCTCTTATTCAAAAAAAAAAAAAAAAAAACACTGCTTTCTCTCTTGGGCATGATACCTTGCAGTCTTGCAGAACTTGTATACTCCCTAGGGAAGGTATTAGAAGTCGTTTAGGATAATGACACACGATCTCTAAAATGTTATGAAAAATGTTGTCACGGTTAGGACCTTCCCTCCCCGTCTCTCGTGATCACGTAGTAGATGAAAGAAGTAGAACAAGTAGACACAAGATAGCTTGAGACTATTCTTTTATTCATCCGAATATTGGTAATTACAACATAAATCTCCCACGTATATATAGTCCCGCCAAGGCCTAAGAGTTTCGGTAAGAGCCCACATAGAAACGGACTAGGATTAGGACTCCCCTTCTCCTTTTCTTCTAGGGCCGAGTCAGGTGTGTTTTACAACACTCCCCTTGGGCGATTACCACGATATGCATATGCCTCATCAAAAACTCCATCCTAAAAACCAAAGTGGGAAAAACGGTTCTTGGAGAAAAGAGTACATCACATTCGTTAATTGCATTGCACATGTTGTCTCATTAAAAACCTTGTGTGAGAAACCTTCGAGTAAAAAACTCACATAGGAAAAAAAAGTACAACATTTAACCTTCTTGATCATATATTCTTCAGGATATTCTATTCTTCATGAATAGATATTGATCTTCATAATCTACGCTTAAACTTCAGTGTTTTAGCAAATATGATCTTCTCGATCTTTGTAATTCTAGTGGTTTACCTTAAAGGCAGATTGAATAAAATATGCTCCCCCTCATAAAGCCAAACTTTGAACTTTATTGTTCAAACCACACTTTTTCATAAACATGTGTAAATAAAAGTTGGCTCATAATTCTTCTATGAATTATATGGGAGTAATATGCTTCATGCATAATGACCACCTATTAGTTGTGCAAAACAAATAAATATTATCCTTCAAAGAAATAGATCCTTTCAGAGGATTATGGGGGTAAATAAATTAATATTCAATATCTTCTAGATAGTGTATCAAACTTATACTAGAGTTTGGATACTTATAATTAATCGATTTTCAAATTGTATACTATAAATCTTCGATATTTTGATTGTACAAATCCAGCCTTGCATTTGGCATTTGGGGATAATTCAATTGCCAAAACCACCATTATTCTCATACCTTCTATGGTATTCTTAGAGGATATCATTAACTTCATGTTAGCTTTTCATACACTTTCTAAGTGTTTCGATGACACCTTCACGGTGTTTAAGATCCCTCATTTTATTTCTCTCGGGTCTACATTCACTTCAGGGATGAATGGTGCTTATTCAAGAATTGACTGGTAAATCCTTCATGGATTAATTCATTTAAGGATGTACTTTCATTCTTAGTGAATTATTAATCTCTTCTATGAGATATATTCTCTACTATACGAGAGATGAGTCATATACACAATGACATTGAGTTATTCACTATAAAATCATTCAATGATAATAATCCTTCTAGGACATGCTCTTCTTGAGACTTGAATATTCATTCGGGAATATATATATATACACCTTAGACTTTAATATTTAGTGTGAGATTTCTACAAGTTGCGATTTACATTCTTCGAGAATTATATGGATTTTCATAATCCACTAATTAACTGTATATTCGATATTCATTCGTTTCATTTGCCGAGAGATATAGCGAGAACATTCATTTCTTCTTAACTTGGGAGATTCAACCTCAATTGCATTCTTCATTGACCCGATATAATCGCTACTGAGGCGATTTTACCATGGACTTTGTTTTCGGATCGGGTTCCCATAAGAGAAACATTTGCAATTAAAGAGTTAGTTTGTCGACAATTATTTTCTTTCTCCCAATACTCTCACAATGTGAGAATATTTTATCTCTATCATTTTCCAAACAAGAGATGATATATTGTTCTCGCATACCCAACACTAGTGAGGTGCGCGCTAATTGTGTTGGATGTCATCTTCATGATGATCCTCTTCATGAGGTGTTTAACCTTCTTCGTGAGGTGTTCTCTTCATGAGAATGGAGGAGTTCCATTTCTTTTCTATTTAACGTGTATACGCTAAACTAGAACCCACAAAGCGCCCCCCGTAGATTTTAGATTGATAGTATATAACACAACTTCTGGTTCATAACTTCAAGTTACTCCTCTCATTTCAAAAAAAATCCGGCATATGCTCGCTTCGGGTTTCACAAGAGTATTAGTCAAACTATTGTATGACTTAGTGTGTGATACTATGTGTGATACTATTCCTGCTTCAAGCTCCAAGGAATATTTTCTCTTAAGATCATTTTCCTTCTATGGAAATAATATGTGGCATTCAAAATATAGTCTCTCTCCCCTAATGTCAATATTAGATCATTAATAGCATACTTCAAAATATATCCCCTATCATGGGCTTAATTCAAATTCATATATCTCCAGCTACAAGTGGAGGCCCATTTATGTATGCTATGATTAAATTTTATGGGAAATATTCACACACATATTTCAAAATAGGGGTTATTATTCATTATGCAAATGAGCTAGAATACTTAAAGTGCATTTAGGAATGTTCAAAGCATTCCTACAAAATCGAGGATGTTCTCCCCTAATATGCACAAATCATAGTTTAGAAAACTATTTCATTCTCTAGCTTCTTTATTAATTAGCCTAAAAATTGATCCAAGTACTCATAAAAAATGGATCATACACTTCAAATGTATATATAAAAAATGCAACATTCAAATTAACATGGAATTTTCTTCTAGAATTTTCTAATTGCCTTTAATGCAAAAATCCCTTAATGCCTTTTCTTCATAAATCCCAAATCATTATAATTGTGTTATCCAATATCTTAGTTCCACAACTATTCATTCCATCAAATGGGTTAGTCTCCATTGAGCAAATTTCATAAACTCACTCCCCCCGATCTTAGGGTCGCTCGGCCCTAGACCAATCTATTGCTTATGCATACATACGATGCATTGAAAGCAAATCATTCCTTAGTTCAACGGGAACCATATAGACATAGCGTCCGGCTGGCTAGCCTTTGATTATGACGGAAGCACAAAAGTAGCTAGTAGCTACAATTATAATTTGTTATGCTAATATTCATGCAAGAGTGGAGATAGTTGCAGCTCAACGATATACGCATGCAGGTGTAATGTGGAATGTTAGTATTCAGTCTAACATAATAGATAACAAAAAAATAAAAGCTACGAGCTTACATGCAATTAGTGCAAGAGAGAAAGTTAACTTCGGCCTAGGAAGGGACGCGGGCGGAACTTCAAGTCCCGATACATGCACTTAAAGATCGACTTAGGACGGCTATGCCTATATATTATCCACATCTTCTTATGCCTTTACCCAAAATTCTCCCCCTTTTCATGCCATGACTAATTCAAGTAGTGATTTGCTTATGCATCTTTACGTGAATAGTCACTTCTAATGCTTCATAGAATCCAATTATACTTCTAGTATTCATTGGTTATGGCACGAAATTCACATATCCATTGTACTATTTAGTGTATAACAATAGATTCAGGGTAGGATATAACTTCTAGTTCATGAGCTAAAATATAAAAACTTTTTAGTTTATGGATTATACTATTTCTAGGCAAAAATTTGTCCTTCTAGGAACAAGTACATATGCCAAGTATAGTCCAACCGTTCATGTGCTTTTAGGAAATTAAGTTTTCCTTCTACCTACATGGTAGTGATGCACAAATAACTATAACCTTCATGGTTTATTGAGGCTTCTTTGTGGATAAGTTAATTCAAAATTTATTTTAATAGGCAATAGACAATTGTTTATATGTAAAACATATAAATCTAATTTATTCCATGAGAAATTTGTGCATATTACTTCATGTAAGAAATGCAACTAAGAATATTAAAATTTCCATATTAGTCTTCAAGCTAACAAATTAACCATTAACCACTTAATTCAATGAGAACTAAAACTTAATACACCACCATCACTACTATCAATACTTCAGGATATGATTTTCAAAGATAATAAATATATAAGCACATGATTTAAGTTCTTCAAGAGAAACTTTATATGTTCCAAATAATATACATTCTCGCATGTCTTAACTTCTATACTTGACAAGCGGTAGCTTCATGCTTTATATTCAAGAGTTATGATATACCGTCACAAGCCTTCAAGGGGTGTAACATATATGCAAGCCATATATTTAAAATTATTGCAATCCATAATGTCCTGGTTCATAAAGCTGTCTAAAAATTCCAACTCAATTTCCATGAGTAATTTCTAATGGTAAAATCAATACTTCATGTATTACATTGCTCTTTGATATTCTATATACAAGAGACATTTTTCTTCGAGAATGTAGATTGATAAAATCTATTTACCATCTTGTCTTCTAGACATTTAATACAAAGCTTCAAGCTATTTTTATAGAGCAAATAGCGTTACAAGCTTGAAAATTCAATTTTCAATACAATATGATATTCCGTAATCATAATATTGGGATTTTACTCATGCAAAGTGAGTCCCACAATGTATTTGTTACTTCTATCGGCCATATACTCATTTCGTAGAGTAATTAAGAAATATTTATGCTGAGTTTACTACACTTCAATGGTAGCAAAATATCCTACATGGATTAAATAGTGACTATAACAAATAATTTACTATTAAGAGTAACTCCAGGATATTTCTTCTTCTTTTATGGCATGCATATTAATATAACTTGGATCATGTGCATATAAGTTTACTACATGTAAACGAGTAGCAAGGTGCAAAAAGATAGTGGATGGTTATTAAAAATATTCTTAGAAGCATCCTAACATTATTCAGGATTATGGTATATGCAAATTTTCAGATTTTATACCAAGCATTCATTTATCCCAAACAAAACATATGCTAGGAAAAATAAATATGAGGCTCTCAAGGGTGACAAGTCTAAGGTCTACAGGATTCAGAGAGCTCATACACCTTATACCATGTTTCTAATGTAATCATTCAGGATTTTATTCTTACAATTACATGGTATATAGTTCATATGTGTGATATATAAATAAATGCATTTAAACAAGCATAAAAGTATCAACACATGGCAGGCAATAATAAATACTTAGGTCATGCAGCGACCTGCCACAAACAGTGGTCGACAATGCAGTATAGTATTGAGAACTTGCAATGCGGCTGCAATTCAAAATCATAATTTCTCAGCCCGCCAGTGTGGGTGGACAGACCTCCACGTGCAGACAAAGGATGCGGGCTATGTTAGCTTAATGCGGGCCTGTGCACTTTGCGTGGCCGTGTGGTAATACAAGACCAAGGGTAGCAGTCTTCTGGCTGAGGCGTATGGGCTGCGGTGCGACTACAGGTCAATACGGAAAAACACCTTTCATGTGTATATATATCCCGCACGGACACGCATATCTGGCGACTATCCATACCATGCTTGTATGCGAGATAAAAAAAAAATTCCATCTATATATGTCCGAATACAGTGCCTTTTACATATGATTGTCTACTGCGTGTAGGCAGATCTGATTCGAAGTCGTGCATGATTCAGACACGATCTATCTTGCCCAGAACGTAAACAACACGTCGTTCACGTCTCAAGCAACAATGTGATGTGATGTCTTCGAACATCCATTAAATTGGCGCGTTGCATAAATTAGTGCAGCAACACTACACGCCGTAGGTGATCTAGCTTGCTTCTGGCCATCATACCGTAAATAGACATATATAGTAGCTAGCTAATCCATGCATGGTCGAACTAGCTCTCGTCCGTAACTTCATGTTACATGCATGTTTGTTATGGCTAAAAAGAAATATGGGAATAGCATGCTAACTTCATGTCGGCGGCTAATTCTCAGAGATTGTAGCATGCAAGCCATCATACGATTGTCAGCATGTGTGCGCATACACACAGTTTGCGTAAGTGTGTGTATTATATACTATATATTGGTACGTATGTACGGCTATCTACTCATGCAGAATTAATTCAATCAAATATTAGCCCGGCTTAATAGTCGGGACAAAGGCAATCTGTAGGATGCGACTCTTTCGTACCTTTGTTCTTGAATTCGGGCGAAGGCTGTCGCGAAGGACAGTTCGGCTAGGCCGTGGGGACCTGCCGGCGTGACGATGAGTCGATGCAGTGCAGATTAGTAGCAGGCAGGGGTAGCAGATCCGTTCCGCTAACAACATAGGGGATGTCGGCGTCGTCGAAGTAGTTGCGTCGGGCGTCGGCACGGCGGCGGTGCCAAAGATCGGCGGCGGCTTCAACAGCGATGTCGACAAAAGAGCTTGTCGTGCTGATAACATGTTATGAAAAATGTCGTCAGCGGTTAGGACCTTCCCCTCTCCGTCTCTCATGATCACGTAGTAGATGAAAGAAGTAGAACAAGTAGACACAAGATAGGAGACTATTCTTTTATTCATCTGAATATTGGTAATTACAACATAGATCTCCCACGTATATATAGTCCTGCCAAGGCCTAAGAGTTTCGGTAAGAGCCCACATACAAACGGACTAGGATTAGGATTCCTCCTTCTCCTTTCCTTCTAGGACAGAGTCCATGTGTTTTACAACACAAAGTACAACTTTGACCTCTTATTATTATAAAAATATTTATGAAGATGTGATATATGTATACTTTTATTAAAATATTTTTAAAGACAAATCTACTCATATAATTTTTACATTTACAAACTCAACAACTTAAAAGTTATTGATGATTTATATTCGATGTTTGACCAAAATCTTGTCCAAAACGACTTCTAATACCAACCCGGAGGGAGTATATAAAAATACAAAAAATTATAGCTATTGCAAGATACAAGTTTCTAGTTAATGCAGGAAGCGAGAGAAATAAAAAAAGGGGCACATAGAACTCATCTGAATAAAAATAAAATTACTAGTAATGGAAACTCAAAGTTCACATATCACGCACAATTCACATACTCCCTCCAGATTGGTATTAGAAGTCATTATGGACAAGGTTTGAGTCAAACATCGGGAATAAATAACTTTTAAGTTGTTGAATTTGTAAATATAAAAATTATATGAGTAGATTTGTCTTTAAAAATACTTTGATAAAAGTATACATATATCACATCTCTATAAATATTTTTCTAATAATAAGAGGTTAAAGTTATGTTTTGGAGATCGTGTCGCTGTCCTAAATGACTTCTAATACCATCCTAAGTACATATCAATTACCAGGTCGCCGGCTGCGGCGACGCGTATCCGCCTTGTACGACGAGTCCGCCTTGCTGGCGTCGCGGCTCCGGCAACACCGGATGAGCGGAGGCTGCGAAGCAGATGGTGCTGCAGCAGCTGGCCGATCTGAGGCAGGGACACCATGTGTTGCTGTACTACCAAGCCGACCGGCGCCGTACTCAGCTGCTCTGCTCAGCCGCGGTAGCCGAGGATGTCATCGCCGTGCTCACGCCGTGCCCGTCCGGCTCGCCGTCCAATTTTCATAGAGGTTGGCATGTCAAACTTTGTTGCCAGTGTTATAGGGGTTATGTTATTCTAAAAGAAATATAACTGAAATTGAAGGCGTTATGCTATTCTAAAAGAAAATGATGAATACAAAACTGTAAGTAAGCAGAGTAAAGAAAAGGAGAACTATACAAGCCTGTTTAATTTCCTCCAGGAGTGGCTCTACTGGGATCTATCTATCTCAGGTGCTACACAATGGAAAATACAGCAATGTCATGTCATATTACAAACAACCATTGGTTAAATTTTGCCGAAGATTTGACTAACAAAATCAACTGATTTACAGTATATCGTTAACCAAGGACGAAACAGCATTCTACATGTTTGCTAGCAGGTACAAGGATCCCAAATTTGTTTAACAAGTTCCACATGTGACATGCCAACCTCGATGTGTTTGCCTCCTCTCCTCTTAATCAAACACTGGTGATCGACGGCGTCGGCAACGGAGACGGGAGTATGTGTGCGGATGAAGCTTGCATCGAGCTTGTTGTACAGGCCACAATGCCACGTGCCAAGCAATAGATGGAGGCTCTGCTCCTCCCAACGGCCCAAAAAGTAGAGGCAGCCACCGAAACCACGCAGCGGCCGCCCAACAGTCTGAATTTCAAAAAAGAAACAGTTGGAGTTGGAGAAGTTGGAGCATTCCGTCGCGCCCAGAGCGCCGCCCACCAAAAATTTCAGAAGCTGACGGAGAGAGAGAAACAGGCAGGCAGGCCGTGGTGATCTCCGTCTCCGGTGGAGGGAGGTGCGCGCGCGCGCGCGGCGATGAGGAAGGCGGCGGGAGCTCCGGTCCTCTGCAAGCGGTCCTGACCCCTGCCCGCCGGGGACTCCCACCTCCGCCCGTGTCGACGCCGCCTCTGCTCCTCCCCGCCGGGGCTCCAGGTAAGGAGACGACGCGCTCCCCCCTCCCGTACGGCAGCAATGCTCAATCCTGGTGCCGGGATTGAGGAAAGTGAAACCAATTAGGCGATCTATTGTTGTACTCCCGCTTGAGGAACGAAGTAATGGTCTTCATGAGGAAAGTAAGCAAGCTCAGGAACATTCTGACACTCAAGCTGATGATAGCCACTTATCTGAAACAAGAAGTGGAAAATTAGATCAATCAACATGCATCACAGGACTAGTCCCTCACAATTGTGTTGTCTCAGAGGACAAAGCATTGATGAGTGAAGGTGATGTTAACATGGGTGGTAATGGCATGCTAGTTGTTAATTTATTATCTGCATTGTGAAATCTATAGGCTTTAGTTATGTTCAATTTATCTAGTGTAGACAATCATCATCACAATTATTATATTATAATTTATTGATCTTCTTTGGATGCTTAAAAGAAGGCATATAACTACTTTATTGATTTTGTGATGTTGTAATTAGCTTTGTCTATTACTGTTTTGGTGTATACTGAGAGGCAGATTTTTTCATTGCAAAATCACAGGTTTATCAATTGATTTCACTGTTGGATATCATGAAGAGCAAAGCCCTATATCCGGAGAAGGGAGAGTTGGCTTGGAAGCAAATGCAAGCGGGCCTGGGGAAAAGAACCTTGCTAACGTCATGTCCACTGGTCTCCGCGCCAAAGGTCTGCAACATGATATTGAGGAGAAAACATTGATGGACAAAGGTGAGATTAACATGGGTGCTAATGATATGCTAGTTAATTTATTTCTGCATTGTCAAATTTATAGGCTTTGGCTATGTTTAATTCATCTGCTGTAGACAATCATCATCACAATTATGTTGTAATTAGCTTTGTCCAGTACTGTGTTTTTATATACTGAAACTCTGAAAGGCAGCCTTGGTCTTTGCAAAATCTCCAGATGGTTTATCAATTAACTTCAATGTTGGAGATCATGAAGAGCCAATCCCTATATCCGAGAAGGGAAAGTTGGCTTGGAAGCAAATGCAAGCAAGTCTCGGGAAAAAAACCTAGCTGATATCATGCCCACACTGGTCTCTACGCCAAAAGTCTGCAACATGATACTGACTTAATAGCTGAAAAGACTGGTAAAGGTACAACCAAACTGATCCTGTAACCATACATACTTGCTGATTTGAATGTATGTCTAACTTTTGAATTCACCATTGCCAGTTGATTGCTACTTGCATTTCCAATTTCATTGGACGTTCAAAACCTGCCATATAATTTCTTGACTGTTTTTTTATAAAGATCTGTACTAGTTATGATCTTGTTGCATGATTATTCAATTCACTACATTTGAACTTGCAAAATCTCCAGATGTTTTTCCAATGGCTTTCACTATTAAACAGTATAAATAAAAATATGCAGGTGAGCCCTGTATCTGTCGAAACAGGCGTTAGTTGGAAAGAAAGTGCATGTGAATCTGCAGGAAAAGCCCTAACTGGCATCTTATAGGTCTCGTTTGGCAATTTGTGGAACCAACCCAAGGTAGAGCTGACCCCTGCGTGGGTGGGGTTGATCCAAGGTGGCCACCTGATCCACTCTACTAATTTAGTCATTTGGGTAGAATCAATGCAAAGGTGGATTGGCGTGGGTTTGGCTCCCTCCAAGAAATCTGTGTGAGACCAATGAGCAGTACAGAGCGTCAAGCAAAACTAATAATAATATGACTAATCATACAGAAGCAGACTTAAGATTTTTGAACCTGTCATGGGCAGCCAGCAGGCTGCCACCGGCCCAATAGGCCCAAATGACAGTAGCGGCCCAATAGGCCCAAGGATCATTAGCTTAGCCGCTAAGTTAGGTTTAGGGTTAGTCCCCTCTCTATATAAAGAGAGGCAGGTCTGTCAATTAGAATTAAGCAATGGATTACCAAACTAATCTCTCTCTCTCAATGCCTCTCAAGCGCCTAGGGCTGCTACCCTAGAACTAAGCCTGCGGTAGAGGGGTATAACCTCACCGGAGAAGACACTATCCATCGTCTATGACACCTGGTATCTAGAGTCCAGCGATCCTTTTCCACAGCCGCTGCCAATCCTTTCCCCACCGTTTCTTCACACACACAAAAAAAAAACGATCCAGATCACGCGCCGCCGCGCCTCCTCATCGGCCCGATCCGGCGGCCGATCGCGCACATCATCGCCGCCGCGCGCCCTTCCCCACCTCATCGGCCGCCATAGGCCATCCTCCACCACAGCCCAGCCGGCCCCGCGCCCCATCTTTTCCACCACAGCCGCCGCGACACCACCACCACCACCACCCACTGCGCCGCCATCTCCGTCCGATCTTCGCCCTCCCGATCCCCCTTCTCGCCCACGCCGCCGACACACCCACCACCACCGGCCGCCGCCGCTATCTCCACGCCCGTGCGCGGGCGCTCCGCGCCGTCCGCGCGACCCCGCTGGGATCTTCTCGCGCCGCCCGGCTGGGACGCTTCTTCAGCGTCTGCTCAAGGCGGCTCCTCTCCGCGCCGTCCGCGCGACTCCTCCTCTGGGCCGCGGATCCCCGAGGCTCCGAAACTCTACGCCAACTCCGCCCCATTCTCCATCGAGCCACCGCTGCCGCATTCAGCCACCAACCCTCGATGGATTTTCCTCGGTGGAAACACCACAACAATCGCCGCCGCGTTTCCGTGGCTGGGTTTTCAGCGTTATGACGGTAATTCCGACCCCCTCATCTTCATCAAAGCTGCGACACATACTTCCGTCGAGCGCATCATGGCGGAAGAGAAGGTTTGGATGGCTTCCTGTCATCCGGGCGATGGCTTCGTGCGTGGTTCCTCAGGTTCGGGGGAGGAGGGCACCCCGGCGTGGCGTCGCTTCACCGAAGCATCGCGGCTGCGCTTCACGCCCCCCCGTGCCCGACCTGCTCCACAAGGTGTCCCCTTGGTGTCGACAACACACTCGCATCCTTGCGGATGTGTCCGCACAATTGGAGCACATTCAGGGGCGCGTCTCCAGGCGAAGGACAAGGAGGACCGTGAACGCCCCGGCGGTATGCGCCTCCGGGCAGCAGCACGGGGACTCTCGGCACGTCGCCGTGCGCGCAGCTCTTCATGCACGAAAGGCATCGGAGGAGCAAGCGGCGGTGCGACTACAAGCTGCAGTGGCGAGGTTTCCTTGTCCGGCGTGGTGCGGAAGATGCGCATGCTCCTCAACTCCTCGCTGTCGCCAGGCGTGTTCATCACCTCGGCCTCACCCATACGCCCCGCTGCTCCAAGTGCGGGGAGGTCCAAGTATGGGCACTTCGATGCAGCGAACAAGCAAGCACCATCCAAGATCGGGCGTCACTGGCTATGGCCGCCTCATTCATCCTTGTTCCTGCCATGGTGCTAGCCGACTCCAACGCAAGAGCGGGCTGGTTCACGCTCCACCCTTCCGCCCCAATGAAGCCAGCAGAGGCGCTCTTTCCATGGGATCCCGGTGGACATAAATTATTTCATATTTTAGTCTTAAATAAGAGAGGTGCGCCGAGATGTAAAAGGCTTACCCCTAGGTCGCGTCGAATAGGTCCGCGGCAACTATCCAGCTCGAGGACGAGCTGGGTCTCCAAGGGCGGGGAGATGTCATGGGCAGCGGCAGGGCCGCCACCGCCCAATAGGCCCAAATGACGAGCGCGCCCAATAGGCCCAAGGATCATTAGCTTAGCCGCTAAGTTAGGTTTAGGGTTAGTCCCTCTCTATATAAAAAGAGAGGCAGTCTGTCATTTAGAATTAAGCAATGGATTACCAAACTAATCTCTCTCTCTCAATGCCTCTCAAGCGCCTAGGGCTGCTACCCTAGAACTAAGCCTGCGGTAGAGGGGTATAACCTCACCGAGAAGACACTATCCATCGTCTATGACAGAACCACATGAAACCAATCCAAAATTAATCTCTGACATGACACAAATATTAGGAAAACAGAAAGATGAACCCAAAAATCATCTCCAAAGAACAGAAATAAAAAACAGAAAAATTTCAGCAAAAGTTGAAATTACAAATCTGCAATGTGCTGGACAAGCTGCACTTAATCCAATCTAGTAAGCATCATCTGGATATAAAACAGCTGATCATGCTGATTCATGGATAGAGCCAATACACATGGCTCTTTATGTATATACCCATTCTACTCTGTTGACACAAATGATAAGTCGATAACCATTCAATTTTCTACATGAAGTCCTATTTTTTTTCACCGTTAGACTCTGTAAAGTAAAAAGATTAATCCTGCAAGTTTCAGAACATGACATCATTAATCTATTGTATACCTATGAAACATGAACGGACTGAATAAAATTGAATGAGCTATCAACTCTTTGTAAATGAAATTCATATACTGCAAGGTTCGAAACATGAACGAATTGCACTGAAGCAAAAAAACATTTTGAACTCTCTAAAAAACAGTGAATATAGCTGCTACTGAACTGCTACTACTATCATCACACATACACATACAAACCGGATTAGCAAGCTTCAGCAAACATACTTCACAGGCAAACCATCAAGGCAGGGAAACCACCAATCTCTTTCACTAATCCCTTATCCCTACTAGATTGAAGAAAAGAAATAAAGTTGTATGCATGCTAATCATAAGAAAAATAAAGCTATCATCTTTTCACTGTACACAGGTGAGCAAGATATATCAGTTAACATACTTCACAGGGAAATCATCGAAGCATAGAACAAGATCGTTTCAGGAGTCTACTTTATTGATCCTGGAAAGACGCATAAATATAGTATCAGGAAAGGTGCATACAGATGTGAACAGCAAGATTGTTGAATAATTCAAACTAGTACAGACTAACACACTGATGAACCCACAAGTAAGCTAGACTAGTACATCCAAACAAATTATTAATAATTCCATTTTAACTAAAACTCTAACAGGTAGGTAGCATATAAAAGTAGCAGCACAAGAATAGCATGGCTTGGAACTTGGGAGGAATAGATACTTATCAAAACTGACAAGGTAGAGGTGCACTTGCCGGTAGCAGTAATTAGGTCATATATAGGATTGATTTGAGAACTAGGATGTATATGGAGCAGTACCAATCCAGATATCAGTTCAACAAGATTACAAGTAACTGGTATAAACTATAATGTAATTGCTTAACCACTATACTCATGTGTCATGTTTTCAGATGCGTTAGTGGCTTAGTGCTACTGCTAAAATCATGTTAATTATCTCCAATGGAGCAAAATCGAAATATCGAAATGGATAACCACCGAAGAATCTTGAACTCTGTTGATAGTAGACACAGCTAGGCCTATGGTTCATTATCATTTGTTCTCTTATAACTATCTGACCCATTTATTTTTCTATTCTGAACACCACATCTGGTTCTTGTGTAACTCCTCGACAATGCTGGCCGAGAAAAAAAAAAAAATGGCCAGTGGTCTTTGTCATTTTTAATGCTATCGTACGATTCATCAGTTTCTGAAGCTGCACTGCAAATATCTGAATCAGATACTAATCCAGAAATTCACTGCAATGCAGTTGCTGAAGAAAAGCATGTCCAAACTTTGTGTTATTTATAAACCTGGAGTGATCTTCCTGAACTACTAGTTATCAATTACTGCTATTATTTTTAAAATGATGTATCAGGCATTGGGAATCCTTCAATTACTACTAACTATATTTTTTAAAAAAATGATGTATCAGGCTCGGATCAGAGACATGTACCAATGGAGCTGGAGTCTCCTTCCTCAGAGGGAATTGAAGGTATATTTTATCTATGTGCAAAAAAAGAAATTCTGAAAAAAAAAAAACAGTTCCACAACTAAAGGAAAAGCCAAATATCTGCTTATGTAGGAGTTATCTTTATCTACCTATGCTTACAAAGGATGTCCAAACTTCGTGTCATTTCTGAACCTGAAGTGATTTTGAACTATTAGTTATCAATTACTGCTATTTTTTTAAAATAATGTATCAGGCATTGGGAATCCTTCAGTTACTCCTGACTATTTTTTAAAATGATGTATTCAGGCTCGGATCCTAGGCATGTATCAATGGAGCTGGAGTCTCCTTCCTCAGATGGAAGTGAAGGTATATTTTATCTTTGTGCAAAAGAAATTATGAAAGAAAAAACAGTTCCACAACTAAAGGAAAAGCTAGATATCTGCTTATGTAGGAGTTATCTTTATCTACCTATGCTTACAAAGGATATCCAAACTTCATGTTATTTCTGAACCTGAAGTGATCTTGAACTATTAGTTATCAATTACTGCTATTTTTTTTAAATGATGTATCAGGCATTGGGACTCCTTCAGTTACTCCTGGCTATTTTTTAAATGATGTATCAGGCTCGGATCCAAGACATGTATCAATGGAGCTGGTGTCTCCTTCCTCAGAGGGAAGTGAAGGTATATTTTATTTGTGTGCAATAAACTTTCATTATTTTGGAATTCCTTCTGTGATGCCGTAGATAAACTTTGCAATAGATAAATTTTACCAATTATCATTTATTCCACTAGAAAATCTAAAGCAGGAACATCAAATACAACCCATGTTCCATCAGCAATGAGGGTTGCACCCCATTACATTTGCAAGTATCTCCTCTTGCACGAACTTTTTCAATATAGTAAAGACAATCCTTCAAACAGGGAAGTATTTTTAGTCAATCAAAAGATCAGAAGGCCCTCATGAACAAGAAGCACAAATTTTCAATCACTTACCCTAGTTACCACATAGGCCTACTTGTAGTGTAATCTTCTATGGAAGACAGCAATTGTATTTCCTTTATGTCCATGTAGCCCTAAGGACCATATTCCTGCTAGTTACAAGTGCCAATCTTGAAGAGCATAAACCTGGAATTGTAAACAAGAAAGCAACTTAGAACTGCCTTTGCACGTATTTTTGACTAATCTGTCAGTAGAGCCGACAGACTTTAGAGCTTTGCAAACTGCTCTGCTTGATGTCTGAAGATAGGAATGATGCTACACACAGTCATCCACATAGTTAATTGTAACATCTAGTAAAATAATAAATAAATAAATAGTTCTTGGCTTAATGGGCTTCGGCATGGAGAAAAGAAAAGGCCTAAAAATAGTAAAAGTCCAGGAATAACAAGGGGTTAGAAAAATTCTACCGTGACTCTTTCTCTCCGTCTCTAGTGTCGATCCGACTTTCTTGGTTTCCCGTGAGTTGGAGGCGGTGCTCTACTTCCCATAGGGTGTCCCAGGACGAGAGGCCGGAGGCGGCGATCTTCATCTCATCCTCCCATCGCTGGCAAGCCATCCTGCAGATTTTGCCCTTGAGAATTAGCGCAAGAATTGGAGGTTTGCTGCTGCTACTAATCGATCCCTATTCCCTTCGGGTTAGCTGTAGAACGTACACGGCATCAGGTCTAGGGAGGGGATGTAGCAGTCCATGAAGGGGATGTAGCAGTCCATGAAGGGGTAACCAAAGGAAGGTCTTCGCATAGGTAATTATTAAATCAGAATTTGTCTTGTCTCCTAATGTTCAGCGGTTGGTTCACCCTGATCTGATGGGCTTAATCCCAAACTCTTATCTGAACTCGGTAGAGAATTGCTATGACAGTTTTATTTGTATAGCACGTACAGATCAGAATTCCTTCTTATAGTTTCCTCCCAATCATTGTGGTCTATTTATTGGATTTAAATCAGGAACCTGTAGGTGGTGGCAGAGGGTAGACTGTACGTGAGGTTTTGCAGAGAGTTGATCCGATTGATTTTTGTTTCTTAGAGATGTAACTGCATAGCACAAGGTGGCCGATTAATAAATATTTCTTTTCTACCCTAACGCTGCCTGAACATGAGTGGGACAAGGATAAATGTGTTTCGACATCTAAAATCTCGAATTTTGAGTTGTTTCAGAATCTGTAGAAAAAGTACTTCAGTTTGTAGCTCCAAATAGGAAGAGTAAATGGCCGAATTAAATTTTTTGTGGTGAATACCGAAGTTGTAGAGAATTTTATGTAGATGGTTTTAGTGTATTCAACCATGTGTTTTGCTGCTATACAAAAATAGTTATGAAAATAATAAGTGTGTGCCCTGAAATAGATATGAGGCTGTTTGGGATAATTTAATCCTTATACGGGTTTCTTTGCCAACTTGAAAATATGGGGAGTGATCGACTAAGCGTAGAGACGTGTATCTACTCTTTATCGAAAGTAGTTCCATATATTTATTTGTATCAGGAAGTGGGTCTCATAACCAATCTTGACGTGACCTTTCTAACAAGCACAATGTGGATGGCTTCCCATGCTATAACATTACCTTTTTTTTTTCAAAATGCATTTATATTACAATTTTTATACTTCCTTCATTAGTTCCAGTACATTAATTTTCTAATTTTATCTGCCCAAACTGCAACTGGATTGTGTCCCACAAAGCTATGATTTATTTGTTTCTATGGAAGGATTTGATGAACCATTTAAAGTTTCTTCCAGATGAGCAACTTAATCCTGAGCTGATTGGTGAGACAGACACCAGTAGGATTCTTGGTACTGAATCTGTGATGAGCGACACAGCCCTTTTGCCCAAGGATGACTGCCAGGAACTGGAGCTATCAAATGGCATATCCATATCCATATTTAAATTTGCTCAAGGATCTGCAATTTGTCGGTATGCGAGTGTTTCAGGATCAGGTTAGTAATAGTGGTTACTTTCTTATATATTCTTGACTCAAATAAAATTTAGCAAAGTTATCTATAATATTTTTTTTTTTTCCGTGTATTCTCTCATTCTAGCTTTTACTATGGTCAGGGCCTTGCCAGCAGCGTGTGAATGAAAGCACTGGTATTCAAGTGGCTTGTAATATTGAAACGGTCGGTCAAGATCATGAGGAATACAATCAAAATAATGAAGACCAAACCACTCCTGGTGTCTCAGCTAGCAGTGTGCCTGAAGCTGTAGAGATAGAGATTGAACAGTCAGAAATGGAAATAGGTTTGATCCCTGCTACAGAAACATCATCGTTGCCAGTGCCAGATAGCAGCAAGCTAGGTAGCTACATTGCTATGAGCGCCCCTCGTCCTAAGCCTGGAGACAGCATGAGCCAATCTTCAATCGCCCTGCTCAGGAACATTGAGAACACAACTGCTGTTAAAACTGGCCATCCTGTCAAGGCGAACACTGATGGTAAGGACTTGCCAAGGCGAGCGCTGCAGCCCATCAGCGGAAGACCAAGGGAGCACTGACATTTGATAGGTCACGGTTCTTTTGTTAGTGTATTGCGTCTTTGTTCAACCTTTGGTTGAAAGTAAGGTGTGCATCCTACGGATAATCTGATCGCACACGCACTGACATGTGCAGCTTAACAGTAATCTGATCCCTGCTGAGTGTAGTAGTTGTGCAGCATTTTGTCGATGAAAGTGCTGTGGGCGTTATTTAACATGCCCATTGTAGTAGAGAGATTGATCTGTTATGCATGTGGGTGTTGCAGTTCAATTAGGGTATGTAAATATACATAGCCTGTTCATTTTAGTAGAGAAACTGATCGTGTTGCTCCGTGCTTTCTGTGTACATATACTTATTTATTTTCATAGCAATTTGTCCATGCGTTGCCACTAGCAATTTTACTTGGCATACGGTTTCTTGTGCATACCAAAGCGAAATATCAAACATATATATAAAACAACAAACAATCTACTATTGTGGCGCAAGAAAGGCAATAGCTTTTCATTGAAAAGATTAAAAGCCATTGGAGATGAGCAAAGGTAAGAATCTTCCTCCACAAAGGCACAAACCAAGGACCCAAGCCTTATATTCAGTGGAACTATATGTCCAATGGTATCGATCACTGGCTTAAAAAAAAAGGCAGTAAGGGTGTGGTATTTGTTGTTGTCATAGCAGAAGTTCCATTCAGAATTAGTGAATTACCACTATATCTATAACAAAGCTGGCTCAAAATTCAGTCCATGTATAGAGCGTCAGTAGAGTTATTCTGAACTTTCTTTGTTCTCCAACAGATGGTTTAAATGGTCGTGCACTCGGGCATTGCTACCGGCAATATATGAAGTTGATATCACGGGCAACATACAGAAGAGTTGCTACTTACGAACCCTCGATCAGGAGGAACTCCAGGAGACCGGAAATAAAGGCAATATAAACAGGTGGACGCCAACGCCATTAGCAGGGAAGGAAAATAAAGAAGCTTCAATGGCACCAATCAAGGCTAGCTGCAACATACATATTGTGCGTTTGGACCTTTTGCATTCCCTCTTCATTCCTGATCATCGATCGATTGATTGAGAGAGAGAGAGTCCTTTGGCCTTCCTTCCATGAACCGCCATGCACACGCCGCCGGCGAGCACTAGTAACCTATGCTATGAATTCGCCGCCCACTCACACAACTCCACTCCAACTCTACTTGAATGATCATCAATTCGCCACGGCGCCCATCTATTATCCCCTGTCGATCAGCTGCTATTTATAAGCCTCAGCTCCCTCCCTCCCCCTGCTGTGAACCACTGCACCCTCCATCCAGTGATCGATCCGTCTTCTACTCCGGAACAACAAAGACGACGATCGAGGCTTTGTTGGCAATGGCAGCAATGGAAGCGGCGGCACCACGCTCACGTCTCGCCTTCATCGTCGCGGTGACCGCGGCGCTCCTCATCCTCGCCGCCCACGGTGGCCACGGCGCCGTGCCGCCGCCTTCACGTGACGTCGTCGCCCTCGGCGCCCCCACCCGCGCCGTGGCCACCGCTGGTGGTGTTAGTCCGGCGTCGGCCTTCGCCACGGTGCGTCCCTGGGTGGCACGCCTACAAGCCCTGCACGACCTGTCCACAACCACCACCACCACCGCCTCCCTCGACGTCGTCGTCGACGGCGGCGGCGACGAGCAGCCGCAGCAGCAGGGCGGGTTCGCGGACTGCTGGGGCGCGATCATGGGTCTGAGCTCGTGCTACAGCGAGATCCTACTCTTCTTCGTCAACGGCGAGTCCTACATCGGGCCCGAGTGCTGCGTCGCCATCCGCGGCGCCACGCGGTACTGCTGGCCCGCCATGCTCGCCTCCGTCGGGTTCACGGCCGAGGAGGCCGACGTCCTCCGTGGATTCTGCGACGGCGAGGAGGCCGCTCAACATCACCAGCTTGGTGACACGCCGCCGCCCGTGCCGGCTCCCGGACGGGCAGCCAGGCGGCTGTAATGGGTCTGTGTCAGCAGCTAGCGACGACCACGCCGGAGCAGCCGGACATCGAATAATTTCAGCCTGCGTTTAGGTGGCGTGGTAGAGGTTTTTGTACAAAAAAAGTTACTTGTTCTCTGCAGCAGGGCGTATAACACCGAATGATTCACTGTACGTGCCAACTTGCCACGTCAATAAAACTGGGTGTTCATAATTCTCATTTTTTTTATTTTACTAGATTTTATTTTATTATCTTGTGCACTGCTTTTCCATAATTCGATTTTTCGCCAAAAGAAAACTCTTTGTAGTCGAGGTGGAAGGAATATCAGTCCAGGGGTGGTAATGGCCTAATGGGCCTGCCCATGGCCCCTTCGTAATTTAGCCCAACAATCATATTTGTAGGCCAGGAAAATCTCGTCCCGTTACTGGGCTCGAGCGTTCCAGGATTTGCTCGTCGTCGCAGTTGCAACAGCCCATCATCCACTCAAAAAATAAAGTTGGAACGGCGCACAAATAGACACAATCCGTTACTCTTTGTTGGGACGCGGCCGTTTCACTTCAAATTTTTTTCCCCAGTTGCCGAAAATTTCGATCCGAATTTTCAGGGTGTTTGGACAGGGAAATTGGACACGGTCGTAAAAGATTATTTCATTCAATCTGCTTCGCAAGAGCAAATGTTTGAAACGATTAGTGCAAGGTTGAAAATGTCCTCCCTCCATTTCTGGGTGTGCCACCTCGTTATGTCTATCCACATGATCTTAACAAAGGGCATGCTCACAACAGCTTCATGAGCTATTTTTTTATTTACCAAACACTCATTTTCAAAATAGCTTTAATCATTGAACCTGTTTTTCCCTGTCACATGAGTTGTGATGAAGTTGAAAAAAAGTAGATTATCATAGCGCTCTCCCTCATTTCTCTCTCGTTTCACCTAAACAGTTGCTCGTGAAGCTATTTTTCTAACTTTGAGCTATGCTAAACAGGGCCAACGCTCTAGTTCAACCCCCACACACACACACCCACCCACACACACCAGATATTTCATTAAAAAAAACTCACAAAAAAAAAAGGGAAAAAAAAAAAATAAATAAAATTTTTGGTCCTCTCGTTGTCACAATCACTCAACTGTGTACAAATCTTGGTAGATTCGCAGGTGGCAAAGTTGCAAACTTGTTACATCCGAGAGGAGACATCAGTGCTGTCGTGTTACGCCGGCCGGCATGTCATGTATCATCAGAGACACGACGCCACCCAATTTCTATTGTGCTATTCATCGTCCATGTGCAGTCCATCTGTTTGGCTACCGATAAGTGCTCGATCGAACAGTCCTTGGAACGATTCGATACAAGGCCATTAGGGCTCCAGCAGGCCCTCCATCCATCGACCGGCCACCGTGGTACCAATAATGGCGATGGAGATGCATCATGCAGGCAGCCGCATTATTGATCGATATGGCCTCGATCGATCGGATCGGATCCCTAACCTACCATCATGCACTGCTTTAATCTGAATCGGTGCCCAATTTATTAAAGGCATATATTCAGCCACCATGCACAAACCATATGCATGCTGTTTAACTTGGATCTTTACCCAAACTTTTACAAAAGTTGAAGGGTTGCCTTTTGTGATTGAATTGACAGTGGCTTGACTCGTTTTGTCGTGTGCTTGTATACTTTCTGAGTTAATATTTAAATTTAAATCATGCCATTATATCTTTTTTTTAGAAAAAAAGCAACTACTTCTCATTTAATAGGATGGATGTTCTTATAATTTTCTTTGAATTTGAAATACGTCACTTTGTATACCTTTGCCCGTTTTGGGTCCACACGTCACTACTGCAGGTCGATTCGTTTACCGAGCCGGAAGTCTTTCGGTAAAGATAGAACGCTCAACAAAGGCGTTATTGGCGTTGCTCTCGGTGCATATCGCTCGGTAAAAAACTTGTCGAGGAACGGGCGTTTTACCGAGAGTCACCAACAGGGTGCTCGGTAAATAACTATTACCGAGGGTCACTTTGTCGACACTCGGTAACCATGTCCTTTACCGAGGGCCACCATCGGGGCTCGGCAAAGGTCCTTTGTTTTCCCGAGCGCCTGACGGCGGACGCTCGGTAAAGGTGACGGCAGGGACCGTTCACCCACTGTCATACTTTCCCGAGTGTGAAAGGTTCGACTCTTGGTGCAAACGTGAAGTTTTCCGAGCGTGACATTTTGGCGAGAGTTGGTGCTCGGTAAAGACCCACTTTACCGAGCCCTTCATTACCGAGGGCTTGGCTCTCGGCAAATAGAGATCTACCGAGAGCTTTTATTCGGTGAGAGCAGCTCTCGGTAGAGGACAACTTTACCGAGCGCCCGATAAAAGGCTCTCGGTAAAGTTCCAGACGCTTGATAGAGACCCTGTGTCCAGTAGTGCGTGCGCGTATGAACATATATGTAGTTTAATATGGATGAAAATGCCCCCTTCCCTACTTACATACATGACCTATCTACTCCACATGGTCCTTCTCTCCCTGGTGTTTTCTCCATCTCCGACCGCACCTCCCGAACTCCCTGGCGCCCTAGCCATCGTCGTCGAGCCAGTGCATGTGCGAAGTAGGGTTGTTATGGAGGCCCCACACAAATCTGCCACTATATATGTGCATGCAGCCCGAGGCCCCGCACGGCCCGTGGCCCGATGTTTTGGCCCGGCCCGAGCACGGCACGCCGCCCGTGACCATGGTCGCCATCTTGGCCGTAGGTTTGCATGGCATGGCGGCCCGATGAGTTACAATTTTGGCCCAGCCCACAATACGATTTCACATTCACAAACCTAACTCCGACTCTCTCTCATCTCTCGCTCACATCCTTCCGCCGCCTCCCTGCTGCCAAGGTGAGTGTAGCCAGCCGCCGCCCGCCGCCCGGCCCGCCGGCCACACGCAGCGTCGCAGCTAGCCGCCGCATGTCCGACGGCGCCTCCTCCCCACCCACAAGGCCGGGTGCGGATCTTCGTCGAGCACGCGACCTCCTCACATAGCGGCCACGCCGCCGGCCATCCTTCGAGTCCTCCCCTCGTGGCGCCCGGCCTCGTCTCCCTTGCCCACCTGGCGGCGGCCAACGGGCCGTGCCGGGCCGCATAGCGGCACGGCCTCGATGGCACGGCGCTGCACGATCATGACACGCCCCTGGCGTCGTGCGGGCGACACGGCACGGTGCACATATATAGCCCACACCACTATTGTCAGGTGAGTGTAGCCGGCCGAATGTCGGCTCAAAGAAGTTCTTCCCCTCTATGTGGGTCCCTCGCTGATCTCCGTTGTAACGCCTCCATCATTGCCACCCTTTGCTTTGCTCCTCGCCTTTGCTTTGACCTTCCACCACATAGCACCTCGCAGATCATGACCCCCTTATGGACCATGCCTCCTTGCACATCATGGTGGTCGGCCAAGATTCCCCTCATCACCTCCTACGGGTCTACCATCTACTCCTATCTTTCGATGTCTTCCTTTTCCTTTCTCTCCCGGTCTCGCGAGTGCTCAATGAGCATGATAGGTGGTGGCATTGCTAGGAAGGCTCTTCATAGCAAGTGTATAATCCACCATAATCCCACCTCTTCGCTCCACTCTCCTATGACATCATGTGCGAGCGCCATGGCCGATCGGTCGAGGCTCCTTGAGGAAGAGAGATATGGTACATGTGAAGGTTGAGTCCTTATGTTAGCTAGTCGGAGAGAGAGAGAGAGAGAGAGAGAGAGAGAGAGAGAGAGAGAGAGAGAGGGAGGGAGGGAGGAGGGACATTTTTGTGCATACGAAAAAGAGAACACAAACCCAAAGTTGTTAGTATGTCGTGCATAGGTCCAAAGACTCCCTTAGACGTACAAAGTTGCTTATTTGAGAATTGTGATGACATTATTTCTTTTAGGTGAGAATAGTGATGTTTTCTTTAAAACATCAAATTTATACTGACATGTTTCTAATTAACCCTAGTTTATATGTGTTATTGTGCTTCCTTGCCCCTAGGCTTTTTTCCCATGCTTTAATTTTAAAGTACACGCGATTTCCTCCCCCGAATTAACGAAGAGCTACCATCTGGTTCCATTTTTCAAGGAAAAATATGAAAAGCTTTACTTTTTAATGGCGTTTTGGTCTTTACTTTTTATGTATGTTCCTTTGAATGAACTATTTTATCGCTTTTGGCATTTCCTGTTTTTATCACTTTGCAATCGCCGATCGTCACCACTACATCGCCACCACTTAACAACAAGATAAAAGAAGAGGAAAAGGGGGGAAGAACAAAGTGAGTTGAAATATTGGACACGCTTTCGTTATCAAGATAACCCTAAAAATGGTACACTATCCTTTTAATTGTTGAGTGATCAATTAGTTGGAGAATTCTTCTGCCCCACACGATTGCCAAATTGGCGTTTATTTATGTATAAAGGAGTGGAGATATTTTTTTTTGAATGTGTGGTTGCAACCAAACCAATGGACGGATATGTAGCCCATCAATTTGTCAAACTAACTCACCGTTATTGGTTTTGTCAAATAACATATTATTACTTTCTGAAATGTCACAACAAGCTATAGCTAGTTGCTCATCAGATACTTGTGCATTTCGTTTTCAGGAAGGAACAGTCTATCTGTGGCATAATAATGACAACGTAGCAGTATAGCACAACCCCAATAACAATACTTTGTATCCTAAAAGAAAAAACCATACATGACTAGCTGAATCAAATATGTAATCTACTACTAACTGATCATAGAATTGGTAAGGTCCTTTCATGCATGGAACTTGCCCACCCGAGTTCAAGTTCTCGACTTGGCACGGGTGTTCACATTTTCTTGGATTTATTCCAGGTTTAGGTTTTTTTATAGTTACGCTTTAAGTGGTAGCGGCGTTCAATGTTGACAACAAGGCATCAATTAATGGTGAGGTGCTCATAAGGAAATCTCTGGATCTGCGGTGACCTAGTTCTAACCGGAGGTGCTCATAAAGGTAAAATTTGCGTAACGTGTGTTCGACAACAAGGCATGAATGATGACTTCAGGAATGTTGTGGCGTTTTTCTACGTTCATAACGCGTATTAAAAAAAAAGTGTAGTCTACTAATTACAAAATAAATATATAGGAACATTCCACCGCCAAAGGAAACTGCCTGTATATTATTATGCAGCATGAAGAAATTTATTCATCTTTGACATGATTAGTATATTATTATGCAGCATGAAGAATTTATTCATCTTTGACATGATTGTACAAAAGTTGGTTGAATGTTAGGTTCTCTCTCCATCAATCGAATATGCAGGACCCCCAAATCAAAGAGGAATAAATATCTTTGGTTCAGGGTCACCATCATCATTCCGTGTGATATGCGAGGGAAGCTCTATCTAGCTAGGCTTTTGCACTGGTTTCTTTTTTCCCAAAGCGGCCGACACCTTCTCCTGGTGACCGAGTTGCATCACATCGTGATCCTACCTTTGCTCAAAGTTAATGCCAAAGGAGGAAAATATCATCACACAGGGAGGTTGCTTAAGCCACAAACAATGAATCCACTGTGCTTGTTGCGGCAAAGCACTGAAGCGCAACATCAGGTATTATCCTAAATGCTAAACGGTAAACAATCGATCACCTTTTTGTTTTTGTTTATATAGTTTAAGCCTATGGTACTTTGAGCACATGAGTCATCAATTTTTGCCTTGATACATGCTTTGTGTTTCCATTCCCATTTAAATCATTTGGCTTAGTCTATCAACAAGGATTAAACTTTAGTTTAGTCTATCCAAAGACATGCCCTGGTATATAGCTGGCGTTTTGAATGCTGATCTCGGAATATTCTATCCGGATTATCCATCTGCCGACACTGTACCTCAACGCTCTGACTAACGCTCTGACTGCTTCCGTTAGAGTCAGCCAATCACCGGCCAATTCACGTGGTCGGTGGGCCGTGGCCCACTACAACCCGTGGGTCCCACTGCCCCCTGCCCTACGGTGCCCTACGGTACCCCCGGTGGACAATGAACGTGGACGCGTGGTGGATATCAGATTCATTCAGACTTTTCGTCTCTACTATTCTCTCGTTAACGCCCTCGTCAACATTGATCATGACGTTTACGGCTAAAAAGCGATTAGGGACCTATAATTTGATTCATCACAGAGAGACAGTACCAAATACCAATCACTTCTAAAAACTTTATTTGCACGGTCCATATCAAAGAAGACATTTTCTGATTGACAAAAAAGACAAGTCTTTTCTATAAAAATATTTATTAAAAAACTTTTTATTTTATTCATTTTATTATGATATATTTTTCATAGCAAAATGTATATACTTAAAAGTTATTCAAAAAAATTAAAGACTCAAATCGACTTAAAATTTAAAACGTACTCTTTTTTGTTCAAATTATAAGTCGCTTTAACTTTTTTTTTTTCATTCAGTATAATTCAAAATAGATAGAGTACTTATTTTGTGCATGTTAATTATTTTTCACATAACTACACTATGCTAATGGTGGTGGATTTTAGGCTTTGCGTGGCTTTTTTCCAATTTCTTCTTATGTGGTTTTATTAACTTATCTGCTTCATCTGATCTCTAAATTTTTTTGTCATCAACATCGTCGTTTTTTTCCGTTCACCTCACCTTCAACATTCAACCTCGATATGGAGCTTCCAAAGAAGCTCTTCTCTACAAAGTGTCATGTTTTCCAACCTCAACCTCCATTGTGTGTGGAGTGAATAGACCCCCATTTATTTTGATGTGTTATCGGCTTTATCAATGCTTCCAAAGAAAGTGTTTAGAAGGTTGCTCCATTCCAGCGTCATCCGTGCTCATTACATTATCATATTGATAATGTGTTTAGAAGGTTGACCCAGAGAGCAGTATATTCATGCATGTATGAATATACTGCTGTACAACTGTCTTGTACATAATTTATGATGACACGTGTACGTATTTCCGCATCACAATAATGTATCCATGTCGATCAACAGCTAACAGTAACCATCATCTCCACCGTCCATGCCACCACAGTCCACAGGCTGGCTGCCCGGCTCCATCCGGCTATATAAGACGACGAGCAAGTGCCAAGGGACCAAACACACAAGCAACAACAACCAACCCATCGATCCAATTGTCACTCGCTCAGTCGTTCTCTCCCTTGGTTTCAGTATTCACACATGGCGGAGGAGAAGCACCACCACCACCACCTGTTCCATCACAAGAAGGACGAGGAGGAGCAGCCCGTCGGCGCCGGCGAGTACGGCGAGGCCACCGAGTACACGGAGACCACGGTGACGGAGGTGGTGTCTACCGGCGAGGACGAGTACGAACAGTACAAGAAGGAAGAGAAGGAGCACAAGCACAAGCAGCACCTCGGCGAGGCCGGCGCCATCGCCGCCGGCGCCTTCGCACTCGCACTCGTCGTCGTCGTCGTCGTCCGATCGATTATACTGTCATATTTATAACCTATAATACATATGAATTGAACGAACAATGATAGTACATGCGTGATTGTAGTACGAGAAGCACGAGGCGAAGAAGGACCCGGAGCACGCGCACCGCCACAAGATCGAGGAGGAGATCGCGGCGGCGGCGGCCGTGGGATCCGGCGGCTACGCCTTCCACGAGCACCACGAGAAGAAGAAGGACCACAAGGAGGCCGAGGAGGAGGCCGGCGGCGAGAAGAAGCACCACTTCTTCGGCTGATCGATCGATCGATTCCATCGTCGTCGTCCCGGCCACATGTATGTATGTATGTTGTACACGTATACGTATATACTCCGTGTAATACGCCTGTGTGTGTCATGAGTGAGATCGATCGAGAGACTGAGAGGTGGGGTCACACGCCCGCCGTGTTGTGTCTGGTGTGTACATGTATGTATATGCGTGATGAATAAGTGGCTAGCTACTCTCTCGTGTATGCGTGTGTGCATGTACCTGTGTATGATTGTGGTATACGACGACTGAAAAATGTGTGCAACTCTAATTTGCTTATTATATTTATGTTTTTTTTTTTCGAAGGGACGGACAAAAGATTTTATCCGTGATTTCTATTAGACAAATAAAGAGAAATAAGACAAGTATCCGTCCAGTTTTTTTTTTTTTTAGAAACCCCCTCCGCTCCGCTCCACCTACCACTCCCTAAGACAACTCACACCATTAAAACAACTCCACTAAGCAGTGGCAGCCAAAGAATCAAGGATCGAAGCATTCATTCAAATCTGCAGACATTTGAGGCAAACTGATAACCCGCAGCGGTACTATGTTAAACTGATCTCTCTAAGAAATTAAATTTTTTATTGCATAAGAAATCAAATAAAATTCTATTGCATATAGTTATCTTAAAAAAAGCAAACTCATGTACTCAGGTTTAATTCTACATTTCCACACAGGGAGTAGAATAGAAAACGGAAGACCGAGGGATAATGACATTTAATATTGAATTTTCAAGTGCAAGATACTTGGCATAGTCTAAGCTAGGATAAATAACTACGGCGACATGCCGACAGCTAGCTGCTTTCGCCCTCCACATAAAAAATTAGGCGACGGAGTAACATAATTCCTCCTACCGTAAATATATCATGGCCTTATCTACATGTGAACTAGAAATTTCAAGCTTTGATGACTATTAGCTATTAAATTCTTCATTTTATAAATACTCACAATACAATTATTATTAAATAATGATTGTGTATTAGTTCGTTATTATGGTACAACCTGGTCACCTAATTTAAGTTCTTGATTTTTTATGAGATTATTCTGCTTTTATATTATAAGAAAGCCATAAAAGTGGCTAATTAAAGTTCTTGACTTCACAGGGATGCTTACGTTTTTCAAGATTTAGGTGTTTATGAGCGTTTGCCTAAGTCTTTGTAATGGTCAAGTTTACATGCATGTTGTAGTGAGTGTGCCTACGTGTTTGTGAGCTCATACTATACTATGCATTCAGTAAAAAATACTTAAGAAAAGTGGCTTAGCAGATGTTTTTATGTGTTGTGACTTGTGAGAACTTTAGCCTTCATCCTTGCATTTTTCAACCAGTGTCCGGTTACATATCGGCGCACAAAATATGTAGCTGGGTGAAATTATTTGTCTATATTTCATCTTTGCCTAAACTAATTATTAAAGCTTTCATAGCTCAGTTGGTCAGAGCACCCAGGCCGTTTAGTAAGTGGGCGGTCTTGAATTTACTTTGTAACCTTAGTTTTGCCCTTGGCTCTCTTTTTTACTTTAAAACCTTAGTTTGCCCTCATAATAACTAATTAATCCAGTTTTCTTTCTTTCTCGACAAAAAGGTTCAAGCTAGCGAGAAAAGCATAAATGATCAGATTCATGCAAAGAATTTGTCTTTTAAAATGCCATAAGATTATTAATCAAGCATATCCATATTTGATAACTAGTTATAAATCGGACATAACTAATAATTAATTATTCAGGTTCGTCACTTTTTAAATATAATTTAAAGATTCTTGTCGAGAAAAAACAAATAAATATTGACCTCATGCTTCACTTAGGCCTTGCTAACAACAATTTGATTCATAATCAACATAGGCTGCGACAACATGTGATCCTTCATTTTCCGTGCTATTCTTCTTAGACCAACTCCAACAAGGAGGGGCAAACCCAAAATAAATCACGCACAGTGCATTTTGGTGTCAAAAATAGCCTCGATAGATGACTCAATTGGAGTATGCATTTTGGGTAAGGGATGAATAATTGAGAGGAATGTTTTAGTGGCTCCCCGCCCCACCTAATGGCCACACTCATCCTCTTCCTCGTGCCCTGGCCCACGGCCCCCGCCTCCACCGACCGCGCGGTGCTCCTCGCATTCCGGGCTGCCCTGTCGCCGCCCTCACGTGCCGCCCTCTCCACCTAGCATGGTGTCTCGCTCCACCCCGCCGCCCCCTCCATCGCCGAGCTCTCGCTCAGGGGCCTCAACCTCACGAGCGTGCTCTCCTTAACACTGGAGTAGAGAGGGAGAGAGGGATGGGCGGCGCCGGGTCGAGGAGTAGGTGGTGAGGCAGAGCCGTCGAAAGGTTGGGGATGGGCGATGAAGTCGGAGGTTGGGGATGGAGTTATGCGTCGACTATTGGAAACGTGGGCCACGCGTGTTTTTCCTTGTACGCTACCCAAACTACCCAATGCATCTCGCGTCTGACTATTGGAGACAGTCCTAGCCATAAACTATACTTAGGGTGTGTTTGGTAGGTTTCTAGATTGTCGCAAAAACATTTTGGATCCAAGTTCTCTCAAGCCTGACCGGAGATCGAACCGGTGAACGTGTCGGTTCACGGTTCAATTGGTCCAACCGTTTAGACCGTCGGTTCAACTCGGTTCAAATAGAGTGCAATCTTTGCACATGACACAAGCAAGAGTGCATCCCAGGGATTGTGTCGCTACTATGTGCAGGTGAGGTGGGGGTTTGAACCCTCTTCCCGCACGCCCCCTTTTTCGTTATTTCTCCACCTCCCACGTAAATGCCTCGCATTAATGGCTCCAATGACCCGATAGCTGTTTGTTTTTTGAGCGGTTTTCACCGGTTTTTAGAAAAAAAAACCAGTTTAACACCGGTTCACTTGCATACCGATCTTTTAAGTGAACCGAACCGGCTAGGGCTCGGTTCGGTCTTTTACTGTCGGATTGCCGGTCGGTCCGGTTCGAAAAACTATGCTCTCAAGAGACCTTGTGAGTTCGTTTGACTGGTGGGTTGGGATTCTAATTCATAAAGGTATTATTTTTACATTAAAAAATAATATATAACAATATGTTTCAAAAAAATTCAGTTGTTTTTCTGGGTGGAAGATCAACTTAAATACAATCTATTTTATTTTGTTGCACTTAGAAAGTAAAATGAAAAAAAAAATACAATTGCTAATGGTTGTTTCATCTACGTAGTGTGAAAAGGTGAATCGTTTCTCTTGTTTCTGGAACGAAACGCTGTGCCTTCTTTCCATTTGGCACTAATTCATGGGATCCCAACGCCCCCCTTAATGCATTAATCAACAAAAAGCAAGCGAAGATAGACTGTTGCACATGGATATGATTAAGAGAATTTTCTATATGTTCCAAGTCATAAGTCGTGGTTCAAAACGCTCTCCTTAGTCGTTCCGCTTTGGTTGCAACATTCATTTGAAATTTAATAAGCTACTTGAGATCCAGTAGTTAGGTGTGTGTTTCGCCTTGTGCGATGTCCTCTCGACGTCGTTCTTGCGCATTGTGTTTGTATTGAACTTTGTTTTCCTCTTAATTAAACACGGGTGAATGGCCCGACCGAGAAAAAAAAAATCATAAGTCATTTGTGTTTCATGCTATGATATGCATGGTTTGCTTTAGCAACCTCTGCTCGCTCACGGGATCCAGATTGTGAATGTTGACATTTTGTAGCATTAATTTAGTGACTTTATGGTAAGTTGAACACTAAAGGATGATCGACATGTGGGAGGTACGGAGATACTTTGATAATTCATTAACCCCATTCAAATATGGAAGAACCAAAATGTTTACGAAACAAGATATTTTGCAAATTCATTAACCCAATTTAATATTCGATAAGATACTTCTTTACAAATTTCAAAGTAAAGAGCTTTCGTAGCTCAGTTGGTTAGAGCACCCGTTTAGTAAGCGGGAGGTCTTGAGTTCGACTCTCAACGAAAGCATTTCTTTTTAATTTTTTTTTTTTTTTGTATTTTTCCCTTTTATGCATTTTACAGTTGCAGATACATGCTTTGGAAAAAAAAAGTGGTACATGCTTTGGAAAATAGGGTTGCAGTTGCAGATACATTCTTTCTCAAATTTTTCAAAAATATCCTTTTTTCTTGCATTTTACATGCTTTGGAAAATAGGGTTGCAGTTGCAGATACATTCTTTCTCAAATTTTTCAAAAAAATATCTTTTTTTTCTTGCAGTTGCATCTTCCTTCTATTTTTTTTTTAAATGATGGTAAATGATGGTTTGGAAAATAGGGTTGCAGATACAATTCCTCTACCTCAGATTTTCAAAAAAAAAAAAAAAAAAAAAAAAAAAAAAAAAATGCCATTTGTACGACTCAGGTTTCCAATTGTTAAACACAGTTACCGACCCCTTTCCACAGACTGTTTCCGTCTCCTGTAAGGCAAAATGCAGAAAAGTTGCAGAATCAGATGATGGTACAAAGGACGCAGTCTGACTTACACGCTAATTCACATCCAGTACCTGCCCATTCCTGTTCCATCAGAAACCAAACAGACACAACTTGGCACGTCAAACTTGATTGGCATTTTCATTGCATTGCAAAATTACATTTCATATATCCTCCAGTCAAAATTTTGATAGACTCTACAACCTTGATTTCTCTTTTGGCAGCTGTGTAGAAGTAGTCGTATAAACACAACACATCCTGACACGTTTACAACTGCATGACTATATTGCTACATGTGTTCCCCGTTGCTTCTCTTCCGGTTGGAAGACTACCACGTTTGGAAGTTGTGTTGGCATGCAAATGATACAAGTCTTTCTTCTTGTGCATCAGCTTGTTCGGGCAGATCTTCAGTTGTACCCGTGTTAGTTTACTGAAGCTTTGGTGCCTTTACAAGATAGACACCCCTCACTAAACCTTTACCAACATCTCCAACCTCCTTAAGGATAGATGTCGGCTCTGGTGCAGTTTCATCAGCCTCCTCTCTTCCACGCTTCTGTGACATGTAAAAAAATTCATACAACTTAAAATAATACGTCTGCATCTGTGCTACGCCCAAGAAAAAAAAGAGTTTGCATGACAGAGTGCTTATTGGGAAAACCAACAAAAATATTGCTTGTAGCAAGTCTGTGTAGTGTTGAGTGTAAAAGGGATCTTTTTCTTTCTGAGCATATACAAAAGGAAAAAATGCTCTATGTCCCAAGTTGTCACAAATACCTTTGGGTTCTCCCATGTAAGACCCACAGCGTCTCCTCCAATCGAACCATACCACAGCTTGAAGGTCTTGGAGAATGCACACTGTAAGTAGAAGTTAAATTTTATTCCAAATGGATGGACATATTTTCAAGAGATTAATAAGAGCTACAATTTTACCTTCAAGTCTCGCAAGAAGTACGTAGTTGGGTCAAAGTTTACCAAAAGTTTATCTCTTGCGTCATGAAAACCTTTCACGGTCCCTTTGTTGAGTGGCATATAGGGGCGGAAATCTTTACTTGGTTTGCCGCAGACCACCAACTTACCTGTAAGGTTGTTACAGTAGAAAAAAAATATATATGAAGAATTGAAGGAGGCTATTGTGTCAAAAGATTAACTGAGTTCTGGTCAGCAAGAAATCTGTAATTAATTTCTGTTAATTACAGACGTGAAATTGATTATGCTTTACAGCTTTAATATTTGGTGGTACATTTTTGCCAAAAGAATATTTCTGTAGCAACATCAGGGAATTGGAAAACAACGGTAGTTGATATAAAGCGAAACTGACCATCAGGAGTCTCAGCAGGAAAAAGTACATGATGGGGACAACAAAGCTTCTCTTGATGGAGGAGAACAACAGCATCATAATTGCTCATAGGTGTTCGGAACAGGCACTATAGCATGCAAAGATTCATACTGAGTATGAAAAAAAGACATTAAAATAAGATAAAGCCAATGACGTAGTGGATGAATAAAATTACCTCCCATGTATATTCCCCTGATTGACCATGAAGTGTAAGATTTGTTAAAAGCTCTGCACTGCTTTTAGCATAAGCAGCTACCCGTTTAAGGACCTACGTTTATAATGAACAGAAAGAATAAACAACTCCATTCTATATAAAAAATATAATAGGCAAGGTTCCAAAAGGCGATAGGACACTGCCTAGCGCCTAAGCGGAGATTAAATGTGATTAAGTCTATGTCTTTGTTTTATTCTGCTGGGATGTAAATTAGTGCATCACTACACATACTCATCCTATCCTTGATAGAACACAAGGCCAGGCAGGACAGCAGTACTATCTCCTTGCCCAGAAAACATTGTGGTTCAAGCCCATTCTATTCACGGGTTATCCACTACCTTATCCAGCCGCAGCCTCCTGTTTCATTGCCAATGCCCACACCTCTTTCCTCTTCCCAGCCTAAAAGCCTATCTAACCCCCGAGTTTCCCTATTCCGTGCTACTTACCTGCTGGCCTGTGTTTAATTAGACGCCTATGGCCTAGGCGGCCACCAGGGCTCCAGCTTACACTTAAGCGCACCTAGGCGAGTGCTTAATCGTGTTTTTGAACAATGGTGAAAGGCTAATATACATGCTATTCATGGTTAAAGTCTCAACATGTGTGTAACCATATCATATTGCAAGAACAAATCCAATACTACAAACTGGGGAAAATTTCATATATGCATGATAAGTGGAAATAGATTGCATTTCAACATTTCCACTTCACTACCAAAGCCTTGATGCACACTTGTTCAACAGCAAGAATCATTTCCAATAGTAAAACAATAGAACACATACCGACTTGCTTGGTGACTGTTTTGTCCATGTTTCAGATGCTTTATCATAAGACGTAGCAAGAAACATTGCAGGCTCTATATCATTAGGGTTTTGCTCATAAGATTTTCTGCTCAGCATAAAGTTATCCTGTAGTTGTATGAATCAATATGTCAAGAGCTAGAGCTAACTAAAAAAATGAAAGGAAAAGAGAGATAAAACTGACATTGATCTCCTTCTCATCCTTCAGGTTGAAGTCATTATTTATGTCAATAACCATGGGTGAAAAGGTCCAGTCAAAACTCGATAACAACCGCAGAAACCTGTGATTTTTTTTAGTGATTTGTCAGAGGACTTCACCTTTCATCGGTCATGATTATTAGGACTGGTAAAAGGTATAACCAACTAGGAAAGTAGGATGGATGGATGGAGAGTGGCACAACCTTATAAGGTGATTAATAACCTTATGAGCCTTATATGCCTGGAATGTTTAGGTATAAGAAACTAGATGTAACGGATTCAATATCTAAGAATAATTGTAACTTAATCTGCAACATATCATTTTTGTTTTCCTTTAACATACTATCACATTTGCTATGTGTATCAAGAAACCAAAATGGATTAAAACGTTCACTCCTCCATACACTGAATATTGGGATTCACAAGAAGATACTATAATACAAGGGATGGTCAGACCACATGGCTCAAGTAGTATAAGGGTATTGAAAAGGGAAGTTAGAACATAATACAAGGCATCCTTAATACAGTGGATCCCGGGCCCTCCAAAATCCTTAACTCTGATAATCATTGCTAACTAAACGTATAAACCTGACCTTACATATTCATAATTTGCTTTCCTGGCTGAAGCCCATTATCACCTCCTCCTGGCTCAGGCTCCAGCTGCTATGCATCTCTTCCACATGTCCAATTAACTACTCCCTAGTCCCTACGTTCGAAATTATCTAAATGTATAGCAAAAGTTACGTATCTAGAAAAGCCAAAACATCTTAGAATTTGGAATGGAGGGAGTAGATTACTTTATGCAACTTGAGAAATGGGTTTTCGACAGCGGGAATAGTGGCTTTCACAGGATGGCTAAGAGATCTTCAACAAAACTGTTATCCACAATTTTCAGAACTACTAACTAAACTTTTTTTCAGCAGTCAAGAAATAACAAATATAGCTGGTTGGAATGTAGCATTAGGCATCTGTCTATCACATAACAGAAAGAACTGCTGATAAAACGAGCAACTATACAGATGGTAAACCAGAGTGACAGAGTCTGATGAAACGTTCCAGAAGTTTACCTGAGAAACCCAGCAACCCGAGAAGAAGGGGCATGGAACGGAATGGCTTCAAAAATATATACGCAACTACCAACTCAACTGCCTCCTCTGAGATAAATGAAGAAAATAGATGTGCAGAAATCCATCTTTTTGCTAACCTTTGAAACAGAAAGCAAATGCAAGCTTCATAAGCATGCTTCATAGTTTAAGATATGGGGTGTTTAAATAACATTCAGAACCTTGGTAGTTACCTAACTACTGGTCCATACACCTGGTAACGGCCATGCAGACCATTGATCATACTAGAGTGTTGGCTCCGCTGAAAAAGCATCTTATCTTCTGATAGAGCACTTTGTGTCTTGTCATCTCCAACTGCCAGATAATGAAATAAAGTTATGGAACTCTGCGATCTTTGTACAGTAGCCAATTAGCAAATATAGGGAATTATTTGAATACATAATAAAAGACTAACCTGGCTTTTGCAGCACTAAACCTCTTTCATGAAATATTTTGAGTAAGAATGAATATCCAGATGTAAGGACATTCACCTCGTCTTCACTGGCTGAAACAAACATTCCTCGATCCTCCAAGCTGAAATTAAAAACAATGAACCAGTGGAACAGAAAGAAAATTGAAGCAAGCATTTTTTTTTCCTTAAATGCTATCGCATACCTTTCACCAATTTTTAAAAAGAAATGCAGCCTTTGTCTTCTCCATGGCCACGGGATCCAAAGGCCAGTTACCAGATCCCTCTAGCTATTATTAAAATAGTGAAGGTGAGAAATTTGTGAACAAAGCAAATCCCAAAATGAAGCCCAGCTCTATCAGATACACATCATGACATGCAAGTTTCTGAGCAAATCCGCACTATATATGAAAATATCAATGTTTCTATTATTTTTCGTGCCAGTAGGGAGGTAAATGAAGTAACAATTAATGTGTGCTACCCACCCCTATTAGAGGAAAAGTCTGCAAAGCCCAAAGTTCTAGAATAGAAAATGGAATGAAGAAGGGGTGTGATATACTAGCTCCCATAGAGGGATAATAAGATATTAATATTATTCTATTGTGATACAGCACAAGTAAAGAAAGTTCATACCTGAATCATAACTTCTAAAGATCTTATGCAAGTTGTTGCATATTTTGGTAGCCTCTGAGAATTCCTTCCATATGCCAGTGGATGAGGTGCAGGGGGAAACACAGAAGTGTGTCTAAAAGCTTGTGTAAAAAAAAAGGAAAAACGAAAAGAAATGTCACATGCAATGAGAGAAATTACGAAAACAAGATCATGCATCAATACAAAAAGAAACTGTGTCAAACCTGAGTCTAGGGGTTGCACCGTAGATATTTTAAGAGGAATATCATCTAAGAGACGTAACTGCTTAGCAATAGTATCAAAAGCTTCAAGCAAAGCTCCAGAAGACGAGACTGGATCTGCATAATTAGGAATTAGGAATAAACTTAAAACCAAGGATACGTAAACTTGTAAAGAAACACACAGAAAGATCTGGGACTTACCTTGGCCATCAACTAAGAGGCAAAAGTCCAGCTGATCAACAACATGAATCAAATCATCCTTCTGCAGTGACAAATGTTTCATAAGCACATAATCAGCAATCCTTTTGATAATTGTGTGCTTCTCCCAAGATTGGCATTCCCAAACTGCAGTTAACAAAGTAGGATACATTAAGAATAAAATGCAACAGCTACCCAAGTAACACACTTTTTAGATAATGAAGTAAAAATAAAATGCATCGGTTACCTGTGCTTTCAGCAATATTTCCATCCTTGAATCTTCTAAGCTCAGCTTTCTCTCCCCAAAATTTCCGAAATTTAATAGCCTGTGATTTAATAATGGATATCAATGTGTTAGATCGCAACAATGGCAGTTCATTGTTCCGTAATCTAGAAAAGGAAAAATACCTCAACACGATTCTCAGGGTTTGGACCAATATCAACAAGGCTTAAAAACTTTTTTCCAATGAGCTAACCATCATACCAACGAGAAGTGGACTGCTGCCAAATTCTGAGAAACCCTACAAAATTGTGATTGTCACTGGACTGAAATGCAGGGAAGTGATCAATAATACTAATGCCCACCTACATACTTCCACTATTTTCCATTCAGAAGGTGTGCTTCTCCACAGGACTCGAATCATCTTCGTTCTATCTGTAAGTCCTTGTTGCAGCAAACAATGAACATCTTTCTCAAGAATTCTCCAAGACTCGTCATCCACACAATAGTTTAATGCAGTAACCTTAGAGCTCCCTTTCAAGTTTATCCTGACAGAAAGGAATACAAGTGAGAATTTGATCAGCTAATGGAGATGTCTTTAATCTTGGATGATACTAGAAGGCAAAATTGGCTCAATGACACTAGGAGTATGTGCAGATTGGAAATAATATGAAAAGAGGCTGGCAAGTTGGGCCAGAGCCACATTAAGTAGGAGAGAAGTTCATTTCGTTGGGTGCATGGATTGTTTATATGGACATCTGAAAATAGTTAACACCGTCATACACAAGTACACGACATAATGGAAGTGGCAGATGCAGAATGTAACTAGATAGTCTCAAACTGAGGACGTGCTATACTGTTCACTGAAGTAACGGTTCCAGTACAAGTCCATAATACAACACGTACAAATGTGATGCCTCCTAATTCAGCATACCTCAAACATGAGTCGAACTTAGCACCAAAGTCAACTTTGGTCATAAAAAGCTCTTCAAGTCCACCATCTCTGCATTTATCAAGGCAACTAAGCGCGCAAGCTGCCTCATCTTGAAGCTGCCCAAGGAAGACAGACAGAGGCCACAAGAGTTGAGCTGAGAAATTTGAAAGCTTGACTACAAATTTGGAGAGCATTACTCTGAATCTAAAGAATAATAAACACCAAAATAGATATCAACCAGGTATTGCTTGGATTATACAGCAAGGTTGTACATTTGAGTAACTATACATGAGATATAAATAAAGGGAAAAGGACGCTTAAGGAAAAAGTTTTTGGTGGATATAGACTAGTTTAATAATGGTACATACCTCTAAAAAAGCAGACTTTGTCATACGAAACGCCAAATTTAAGTTGCCAGATATATCAAATATGGCAACGTCAAATGTCTGCAGGCAAGTGGCAATGTCCTGAAACATTACACTTCTGATCAGAACTGAAGACCAATGGGTTACTCAATGTTACTGCAATAGTCAATAGCACTCTGTGCAAAGGTTGCACACAGAACTAGGTATCATGTACATCAAGTAACTCTTCAGGTATTTTTTATTTATATAATCTAGAGGAATCCATGGTGAAATATGACCAGACAAGCATTTAAGTATGACATAGCAATGTCATACTCATACTGTAGCAATTTGTCATACTCATACTGTATTGCCATGTTCACACAATATGGCAAAGGACTTATTTATAGAGATTATGATTTGTATGGAAAACACTATTCCATTTACTCTACATATATGGGTATAGATACAAATCCACTTGGTGGCTCCCAACAATGGACTTTGTGCAGAAGGTTGGCAAACCTCTTTGGTGATCGTACGCTTCTTCATTGACTGAATCACCAATCCGTTTGCCCACGCCTTGGAAGTTGCTACAAGAATACAGATATGCTTCAATTGAGTAAACATGGTATAATATCCATAGAAAATCAATTTTTTTTGTTGCTTGGATGTACCCAAAAAATTCATCAATACACGGAAAATTTGTCTTGTGGTCATTGATCTATTAATCATTGTTCTTCCTCCAGAGTCCACAGTAAGAAACACAAGGAACACAAGGATGGCAGAAATTAAGTATCCATTGAGACAATCATGTGTGTATATTGAAGTTCTTTGACGTGCCCAAACCTACATTTCAACTAAACATTAGGCTGCTTTAACAGGAAGAAAACACATGTACAAAGCATGACCAACAATAGTTTAGGATGATATATACCTTTACCAACACCAAGGCCTCTTGCAAAGCTTTCCAGTTAGCAAAGGTGCTACTAATAAAGTCTGCATTTTCCTCCAAAAACATATCCTCCAATATGCTACAATTGTACTTTGGTGTGGGTAGGTTTACACCATCTGAAATGCAAATCCGATCAGCAAAGTTTCAAAGAAAAAACTATACAACTATGCTAAAAGCCAAAACTATGGTATAGTGACACTAGTTTCAACAAACAAGAACTATCATCGCAATGGAATTGAACATATGTAAAGTAGTCATATCACCTTTTGTATATGCCCGGACATTGTTTCTCGTTGATACATTCAGCTTTGAAATGTTGAACAAAGAATCCGCGGTTGGGATTATTCTTACATAGAATACAGGAAGGTCTGCAATTTCAGTTGCTGCACCAATGGAAGTTAAAAAAAAATGAGAGGGGAGTACAATAACAAAAACGTCACTTGCAGGAGTATCAGCTTCGAGTGCACCAATGATGTGAAAAAGGGGGAGGTTGGTAGATGAACAACCTGGATATACATGAAGCACAGGCTTTCGAGCCTCATCTTGGAGGGTAGACCATGAAACTTTTGCGGATAAATTTAGAGCTCCTCAAGTTTTTCTCGACAACACAGAGGTAAAGACACCTCTTTGCATGGTACCGGTAATTTAGGAAATCCTTCTCATGGAAGCATTCCTGTGGTAAATACATAAAAAACAAATCACATGACAATCTAAAAACAAATCTTGTTTAATCAAAAGTAGCAGTCCTGTTCAAGCCGGCAAGCAAAATAAAATCATGAGAAGAGTCATCTTTGTAACCATAGCAAGCTCATTTTCCTTTAAAATGCCCAGAGACTTGTGAATTGGAGCGGCGCATTCCATGTTAGGCATCATCACAAGTCACAACCCTAACATGCTAATTCTGTTTCAAATGACAGACATTGGTGAAATTCGAATTTTTTTGTTGTAATAGGATCTTTGTATGCTTTCTTTTGTTCAGGACCTGTCTTTGTAAGGTGGTCACCCTAGCAGGCCAGCAGTTGTACCAAACCAGTTGCTGACAAAACTCTGTTCAGAAAGAGAAGATTGGCAATAGGAGATTATTCTGATTAAGGCATCACTTATTCTACTTATAATCTTTCCAACCAACAAAATTTTGTAGAGAAGACTTGATTGAACAATTTAGCATAGATACACAGTTATATGTCAATCAAATAAAACTAAATGTTTGTGACGGAAAACTAATGGCAGCTAGAGTAAATGTACAGAAAATTCTGTTTGACAGCAGGCACATTGTAGCAAGCAAAAATAAACATGAACAAAGGCTTCATATCAAGTGAACCAGACAGAAAGCAGAACTTTTAACGAACCAGCTGTGGACAATAACGGAACTAATATGAGAACATTGTTTTTATGTAACAAACAAGCCTACATTCAAGCTGACAATGAAAGGTATAAACATATAACACTAGAAATTTTGATGAAGGTGAAATGGACATCGCCCAGCTGCCAGAGGCAGAACCGCACCAAATAATCCCATCAAAAATAAAATATACAGCTCCTCTGTTGACGGTAATACAAAGCAGGTTTTGGGACTGAATCAGACAGGTGAATTTCGAAGAACCCGGCACACCTTTGGCAAGCGTACGAGGAGGTCGGCAGCGACTTCCGGGCCTCGCGACCGCGCATGCCGCGTGGCTCCCGGCGAGCCGCACCACCTCCGGCGGCCGGAAGGTGAACGAGAGATTCTCGGTTTCCAGCCCCAGGTCCCTCACGAACCCCCGCGCGGCCTCCGGCGTCGCTTGCTGCTGCGGCACCCTCTTGATGAGCTCCGCGACGGCGTCAACGGCCTCGGCGGCGGCGCGCATGGCCGCCGCGCTCGGCCGCTTTTCTCCACGAGCGCGGAGAACTTGCGGTCGATCGAGTAGTCGGAGGCGGCGGAGGTGGCCATGGTGGCTTTCGGTGCTCGCCGGCGGCGGGAAGGCGCGCGCGGTTCGGGGTTTAGGGTTTAGCTGGCGCTTGGAATGGCAGGACGGGGGTTGCCGAAGGGCCAAAGGCCGAAGGGAACGGGGAATTGGGAGAGCTGCAAGCTGGGCTCCGAATTGGGCCACTGTTTGCTTTTTATTTAGCAGATTGGGCCTCTGTTTGCTGTTGGGCTGGCTGGGGCCGCTGTGTGGCTTTCAAATTTGGTCCATGAGATATAGCATACAGATGTGGAACAAATTTGTTGACATAGGTTTTATTCATGCATGGAAAATGACTATTGGGTCTTGTTTAGTTGGGCAAAAAACTTGCCCAAAGCACTGTTTAAACTTCTGTAGCACACTGTAGCACATTTTGTTTGTTTGTGGTAAACATTGTCCAATCATGGACTAACTAGGCTTAAAAGATTGGTCTCGTTATGTACAAATGTAATCGTGTAATTAGTTAATTTTTTTACTTACATTTCTTTCGCTCCGAACATATGTCTTTTTTGTGTATTTAATGTGATGTGATGGAGAGAGAGTCTAAAAACTTGGAAGTTGGAGGCAAAAAACTTGCCCAACTTGCCTCAATGTTTTTGGGAAACGATATTTGATTCCATTTTGATTCCATTTCATGCATGTATACGTCCATACGAGGATGATCCATTATTTGAGAGAGGATGATCCTTTATTTGAGAAAGGATGATCAATTATTAGGACCCATGAATCCTAGCAAATGCAAAATGCAAAACTTTCAGATGTCTTTTGACAACCGGTTGGTTGATGGACAGAGTTTTTATTGACCTTTTTGGATGTCTGGACGACTGCTCGATTGCCTGAATGCACAGTGGTTGGTGACTTTTTTTTTTGCGATAACGCCTAGGCGCATTTTTTTCATTAAGCGAAAAAGAGTTTTGGTACACAAAGGCGAGAGACGGTAGTCGCATGACTACCGAACCCTCGGAACCTCGAAGACCAAGTGGTTGTGATTACATAAAGCTAATTTGCGACAAGAAGGGAGCAAGCAGAGAAAACTCAATCCATCCCATCTCCCAACCCGGCCGTGATCAAGTCCAAGGTCGCCGGGTTGAACTCCCCATTGAGCGGGACACTAAGCACGCGTTTTGCTTCCCCGAAGGACATGTCCCCACGAAACTCCCGTATGAACTTGCTCTCGAGCTCCGCGATCGGGCGCCCCTCATGCACCTGCACTCCCAGCTTCTTGAGAAGCACATTCAGGGTTGCTTGCCGCGTCGCGTTGGGCGCGTTTGGTTTGGCGCACGCGCCCGCTCCTCCTCAATGAGTGAATGGTGACAGGCGTGACGCGGCGCCGCGGCCCGGTCCATCTCGGTAGCGGGGTTTGGAGGGGGATGCAAATTTGAGACTCGATTTCCTCCTAGGCGAGCGGCTTCTATCGGCGACCCCCAACAAAGAACAACGTCAGAAGATCGTAGCAGCCGCGCCGCCGGCGGATGGGCGGCGGCAAGACGGAGTACGGGCGATGCCTCCGTGGACAAGCCTTGCCGCGGCACCACGCCCACGGGCGAGATGGTGAGCTTTGTGTCCCCCATGCCGCGACGTGGCGGGATCCACCCGTCGCCTCGGCAGCGGGGTTGCCGACCGAGGGGAGCACGCCTCCATGACATCGCCGGCTTCCTTGGACTCCTGTCCATCCTCGGCGAGCCGGATCATCCGCGGGCGGCGATAGCGGCTCCACCGGCGGACGGTGGCGGGAGCGGCCCGACCTTGCGGCGGGAGGCCGCGAGCTTCGTCAAGCATCGGGTCGACCCGGTCGCGAGGCCCCACCTCCTCGCACCACGCTGCGTGTTGGAGGTGATGTGTCGAAGTCGGGGATGCGATGGTGTTGAGCTCCTGCGGCCCACACGCCCGCCGCGCCGGCGTTGCGGCGTGAGGCCGGCGACGGCGGCGAGCACCCGGGAGGCCCCTGAGCTGCCCCGACCGAGGCAACGGGTGGCCTCGCGCGAGGGCCAAAGGCTTCCAACGTAGCGGACGAAGAGGCGGACACGGGATCTCGCCCGGCGGCGATAGGGGCGCGGCGCACCTGAGCGCGAGGTTGTCGTGCGCGAAGGCACGAATCCTGTAGCGGCTGCGAGAGGCGCCGTAGCGACGGCGGCGGCGGCGCCGCGATTTCGCCCGATGCGCCGTGCTGAGGCGAGGAGACAGCGTGGCGGTGAATTGCACTGGCGGCAATGTGGCCCTCCGCCCGGCGGTTAAAGCATAGCCCGACGAGAGAGTCGGCCTTCGCTGCCATTGTCGGCGTAGAAGCGAGGGGGACGCGGCGCCACGCCGCCGGCTCGCAGCACCAAGTGAACCCGCCGGCGTCAACAGCGGGGCGCGCCAGCGGGAACGTGGTGTCGGGGAGCACATGCATGTCGTTGGCGCGCGGGGACATCGTAGCTGCCCGGCTCGGCCGGCGGCGTTCCATCGCCGGAACCCCGCGAGGCCGCGAGCCAAAGCGGCGCCCGCGCGACCCGCGCTTCGACCCTTGCGAGACCCGGGTGGGCCACCGCAGATCTACGCCTGCGCTCCGCCTCCCCGCCGGCAACCTTGACGGAGGGAGCAACAATGTGCGCCGCCACGCCGTGGCGAAGCGAACCGGGCGCGGGCGGGTAGCGCTGCCGCGAGGCATGGAGGTGGCGCACCTCTCCCTCCTCTTCCTCGGGAAGAAGACTCACACCAACGAGGTGCTTAGGCCTGCCCGGTGGATCGGGGGAAGACCGAGCTGGGTTCCTCTTCCACATCGGAAGCGTCTCCAGCGGGAACGCGGGGGCGGACGGGCTGCCGGGCGCGAGGCGGGGTAGCGCTGCACGAGGCATGGAGGTAGCGCACCTCTCCCTCCTCTTCCTCGAAGAAGACTCACACCAACGCAGTGCTTAGGCCTGCCGGTGGACTGGGGAAGACCGAGCAACAATGTCCGCCACGCCGGTGGACAGTGGTTGGTGACTTAGTACGACCCTTAGCGAAATCGTAGAAAAATATAGTACTGATGTTTTTCTTTATACAAAATGTTTAGACAAGGTAATTAATCAACATTGTTAGATTGCTGGGTTATGTACATGCTAGTAGAATTGTCCTTACCATAACATATCTTGCATGCAACGTGACCTATAATTTAACTCATGTCGGGGCTTTAGATTCATATTTAGCATATCTCTGTTCCACAATCGACGTCGACCGTACTAGATACTACCAATAAACATGAATGATTGTGAATTTTATATTAAAATATATTCTCTCCGTCTCAAAATAATTCATCATGTTGACTTTAAGATGTCATGTTTGACATTTCGTCTTATTCAAATTTCTTATATAAACATCATCCAATTTGATGTGACTTATTTTATTATTAGAGATATTTTAATAATAATTTATTTATTTCCTAAATTATATAACTAATTTGAATAAGGCAGTGGTCAAACATGATGTCTTAAAGTCAACATGATGAATTATTTTGAGACGGAGGGAGTACTAACATTCATGAGATTTTCACAGTGACTTGTGGTGAAGACGCAAATGTTGTTATTATTATTATTATTATTATTATTATTATTATTATTAGTAGTACTACTACTACTTTGATTAAATTAAATTTAAATTAGCTTGACCCTTCTTTTCATGGTTGGAGGGAGTAGACGTTTACGGTCACTCATCACAAAACTAGATTGTTGTAGCTGGCATAGACACCTATGGTAATGAGCATATCCTCCAGACTTTCAGATCGAGCCAAGAAGTGCACACGTTTATATCGTGATCTCAGAGCAGCGCAGCATTAATTTGAATCAAGCAAACCTCACGAATACGACATATATGCCAATTCTAAAAAAAAAAAAAGAATACGACATATATCTGCCACATCCCTGGAATGGTATATAAATGCATGGTACTATGCTAGATAAGTATGTTTGTGGCTGCAGCTTGTGCGGGTCACAGTGCGCCCAACATGGAGGGGAGCCTACACGAATACGACGTACTCCCTACGTCGCTTCCCGAAAACAAATGTTGACAATTATATATTAAAATATATAAATATTTATCTTGAGTAATTAGTATAATCGGAAAGATTTTTTTAGTCTAGTTTTTTTTAACAAATTTATTTTAAAATTTAAATGTTGTATGTATTTTTTTACAAATTGAGTCAAACTTATGACACGTATCTGTCATGATCCAGAAATAGGGCCTGTAGGAAAGGACGGGCTGATAGGCCCAAGGAGCACCGGCGCCGCCCCCGGGCCTCGCGCACGCGCCCCTCTCTCCGTCCCCTCCCTTCCGCGGATTCTTCGCAACTAATTCGGAGAAAAAGAGGGAAAATATCTAGGATTATCTTTAGGTATTTTGGTGTGCAAGGGGATATCTCATCTATAAGGGAGACCCTTATTAGGAAATAAATAAATAGGACATGCTTGTAAAAGGTATTCCAATCTATAAGGAAACCTTTAGAGAGATTGCTTGAGATACAAGTCCCACTAGCCGGGCTTTATAAGTAAAGGGTCTCAGAATCTTTCGGGGGAACAAGCAAATAAAGAATTTTATCCCAACTCCCTCTCCTCTCTTCCCCAAGGCGCCTCCCATCCGCCGCCAGCCGCGCCGCCGCCACCACCCGCCACCGCGCCGCCCCGGGCAGCCGACCGCAGCGCCACCACCGCCCGGCGTGGCGCGCGCCGCCTTCCCTCCCCTCTTCCTCCTCTCGACGATCGCGGGTGGGTGTCAATTCCGGCCCAATCTAGCCCGACCGACAACCGGTATCCGGAGACCACTACGATCCACCCACCACCATGGACGCCGAATCCAAGAAGGCTGGCGAAGAACTTGGGAGATGAGTTCGCCAAGCTCAACACCGGGATGGACAAGATCGACGATAAGCTCGATATCCTCTCGGCGACGATCCAAAGAACGCTCAAACACCGTCAACAACTCCATGACGAGATCGAGATGAGGGCGATGTTCGAGACAAGCAGCCGTGACTTCATCAAGAAGCGACCGATGGCAAGCGAGAACCAGGACAATCAGTCCGCAGCGGCTAAACGGAGACCCGATGAAGGGCTACTTGAGGCGAAGGCGCCGCCATGGCGCCGCCATCGGGCGCATGCGCCCCCCTCCACCTCCGGTCGACACCTTCGCAGCTCGGCTCCCTCTGCGCACTGGCTGTCCTTCCCGACCTACGATGGCAAGGAGGATCCCCTCCCATGGATCAACCGCCGTGAATAATTCTTCGGGGGACAAGGTGCGCCCGACTCTGAGCAAGTCCGGTATGCTTCCTATCATCTCACGGGAGGAGCACAGCAATGGTACATGAGGCTGTCGGGAGAAACCGGTGGCAGATTGGGCAAGCTTTGCTCAATATGTCAACGAGGCGCTTCGCCCAGTGAGCGGCGCAATCCGGCGGGTGAGGTGGCATCACTAAGGAAGACAGGCGGCGTCGATGAGTACACCGGCGGTTCACGGCACACGTGGCGCGTGCGGGCAACCTCGGCGACCAGCGGCGAGTCAACATCTACACAAGCGGGGCTTGGGCGAACCGCTCAAGCGGACGTCGAGATGCGAGAACCCCAAGGACATGGAGGCAGCCATGTCTCTCGCCCGGGCGTCTGACGACGCCTCGCCATCCTCTACAACACCGGCAAGCCCGGCCTGACGAGGCAAAGGGCGGGGCCCTGCGCCCAGCCCCTCTTGGCCGCCCAGGGCGCCCCCTCGTCGGCGGCAACGACTTCGGCCGTTCAAGCGGCGACACGAAGGAGATGACGGAACGAGCGCAAGGCTGGACTACGCTTCAAGCGTGACGAGCCGTTCTCGCGGGGTCACAAGTGCAAGCATTTCTTCGACATCCACGATCTTCAGCGACTACACCGATGACACGACAAACGCCCCACTAGCGGGCGTCAAAGAGAGCCACCGGTGATCTGAAGGTCCTCACTGGGGACCCGACTCCCGATCACGTGGTGCTCATTCTCTCTACCTCGTCGGTATGATCTCGGGGCGCGGGCGTCAACATCATTGTCGACTCGGGAGCAACGCACAACTACATCGAGCGTGGTGACCACGGCGGGCCTCGGACTCGGCCGGTCGTGTGGCGATCACCTGCGGCTTGCCGGCGCCACGTCACATGCCGCGCCGCCACCTTCGGCGTGCCACTACGCCTCGGCGCCGGCACTGCCGACATCGGCGCCTACGTTATGCCCTTTGGCGAGGGCGTCGACATCATCCTTGGCATGCCTTGGGTGGCAAGCTGGGCCAGCGTGGCGTGGGACCGCGACCCACGAGCTGCGATACTACCGTGAGGGTCGCCCGAGCACGTTCGCCAGCTCCACCCCTCGGCGTAGGGGCGCCCCGGCCCGGCCTCCTGGTCGGGCATCTTCGGCCTGGCATCCATACGCCTACGACTCGGCAGGAAAGCGTTCGAGGCATGCAAGCGCCTTGGACCTCGACACATCCGCCCGAGTCGCCGTCCGGCTACGCCGGGCTACATTGGAGGATCGGCATCTCGCCGCATCGCCCTCGGCGTCACCACGGGCGGACGCTGCTCCGGCATGGACACTTTCGAAGACGGCCTCCTCCTCTTCGGCGGCCGCTTCTACCTTCCGGCCTCCTCTCCACTCTTGCCCGGACTTCTTTTGGAGGCCTTGCTTGGGTGGAGTTCGCGGGGCCGAACTTCCTCGCCTTGGGAGCCTACGGCCAGAGCCAACATCGCCTGCACCGACCGCCATCCTCTTGGGCGGCATATGGCGCTGGCGCCACCGCGTCGGGCCCAGCGGTCGTCTTCCTCGGCGGCATGGATCGCCTCTTCCTCACCGTCGACAATGTCCACATCGGCTCACGATCGAGAGAGGGCCGCTCGGCGGCTCGCCCCCCCCTGTTCGACGTCGGCTCCTTCATATGCGGTGCGATGTTGAACTTGGCTGCTACTCCTACTCGCCGCGACATCACTATCCGGGCGTCTACTTCCGCTCTTCGTCAGCGCTCCACCCAATGGCGTTTCTTGTTCTGGAGAGCCCCCCACGCGACATGGTGCACCGGCACCTAGATGTGGGCGTTCGAGGGAGCTCCTACGCGGCAGCCCGTCGTCGTCGGGCGACTTCTGGCGAGGGGCGTCTTTGTTCATCGGTACATCTACCACGGCTACATCGGCAATCTTCACTATCTTACGGAATTTGACCCCAGCGAACACGGGAGAACATGATCCTCGGGAACCGTGTGCGCGGGGTCGTCTCATCTTTGCGGTCGAGCTCATCCTCCCGGGGGCAGCCAATCCCCATCCAGGTGTCTGAATGGACTTTCATCCAGCGAGGGAGGGCGCCCGGTCGGAGAAGGGGGAGATGTCATGATCCAGGAAATAGGGACGGAAGGACAGGCCCGATAGGCCCAAGGAGCGCCGGCGCCGCCCCCTCGGCCTCGTAGCGGCGCCCGCCTCCGTCCCCTCCCTTCCGCGGATTCTTCGACAACTAATTCGGAGAAAAAAAAGAGGGAAAATATCTAGGATTATCTTTAGGTGTTTTGGTGTGCAAGGAGATATCTCATCTATAAGGGAGACCCTTATTAGGAAATAAATAAATAGGACATGCTTGTAAAAGGTATTCCAATCTATAAGGAAACCTTTAGAGAGATTGCTTGAGATACAAGTCCCACTAGCCGGGCTATATAAGTAAAGTGCGTAATCTTTCGGGGAGAACAAGCAAATAAAGAATTTTATCCCAACTCCCTCTCCTCTCTTCCCTTCCCGCGCCCACCCCCCCGCCCGGCGCCGCCGCCACCGCCGTCACCGCGCCGCCCGGGCCGCCGGGCGCCACGCCACCACCGCCGGCGTGGCCGCCGCGCCGCCTTCCCCTCCCTCTTCCTCCTCTCGACGATCGCGGTGGGTGTCAATTCCGCCCAATCTAGCCGAATCGGCCGGTATCCCACGGCGACAACCTTTTAGGGACAGAGAGAGAGTATATATCTACCATATCCTAGTGTATAATCTAAGGTGGTGCAGAATCGCCGACTCTTCCGAGAGGTCAAAATTCGGATTTTTGTCACTATCTAAAAAAAAATGCAGGCTTTGTTTAGTTTACAAAAGTGAACAAAAAAAAATGTTACTGATCACTGTCACATGAATCTCTTGACGCATGCATGGAGTATTAAATATAAATAAATAAAAATACTAATTGTACAGTTTTTTTGGAAAGTATAAGACAAATCATTTGAGCCTAGTTAATATATAGTGGGACAATAATTATAGTAGCCAAACCGAAAATACTTCACCAACTATACACCCTCGCAACCACGGCCGGCCTAATAATAAGATAGCAACGCACAACTGCACATATTATCTATACCTACTAATAAAGAGAGGAAATTTCTTGTCCACCTCTTTTAGGTCTGCCTTCCGTCTGCCGATGCTCTGCCCTCTGTTTTCGTTCGCCCCTGCCCTCTGCCAACGCCCGCACGTCGCCAGAAAAAACGGTTCGTCCAGCCTTTAATCATCGAGTCCGTCTCGGCCAAGCCTCTCGCGGGGTCCAACGTCCACAAAACAAAACCTTCGCTGCACGGCTTCGTCCGCCTCCAATCGCTTCATGGCAGCGAGGCCAGGCCATCCTGCTCCGCGGCGGCCAGGAGGCAGACGCAGGGCGCCGCCTCCGGCATACGGCGCTACATGGAGCGGAAGCACTGCGTTCGTCGTCTCTATCTTCTCTCCAGCGACGCTGCTATCCAGATGCAGGCATCCAGATCCAGGCCATCCTTCCGCTGCCAATTGTCCTTGATCAACCCCTAGATTGAATCGGAACGGACATCCAACAGGACCTGATGTGTAGACTCAGCGGGCAAAGTGCGTATACTAGCTAGAACTAATGTGCAGAATCTGATCTCTCTAAGTCAGTTAGTCAGGTAAACGATAATCCAATCTGCCAAGACTAATCAGTCAAATCCCATTGTCGATCTTCTTCTTTTTGTTGCATTGTGATTGGACGGGCAAAGCAGGCACGGCGGCAGTGCGGCACGGTCGCACAACAGCGGGGGCCGCTGCCGGCCTACGATGTTGCTGTGGTCAGCAGCGTCCACACCAGGATCCATGCAAAGCCATTCAACAATTTCAACTGTCAGCAACTCCACACCCTGCTCTCGCATGTCTTGGTGAATGGTGAGTATACCTCGATCATTTTGATTTTCTTTCTTCTAAATCTGGGTGTAGCAATGGTCAGTATACCTTTTAGATTAATTTTATTTTGATTTTCTTTCTTCTAATCTGGTGCAGGCGTGCAGCGAATAACGACCATCACGGTTTATTTTAATCGTGTATGGACAAATTAAAGAACAGAAGAATCTCATGCCGCGGGTGGTGGCCGGATGCATGGAGTGCATGCACGGCTCTAGCAGGCTTGCAAATTTTGCCAGTGTTCAGTACTTCGGTATTATCAATTCATAAGTACGTGTAGCATTTGTACATACTATAATATATACACTGCAAGTATTAGTCCATACTACTACTACTTATATACAACAGTCATGTAAACATAATTTATATATGTGTTTTTGAGCATTATATCAAAATATAACGATGTAAATGAAAAACCATTGCTTTGAAGACAAAACAAGATAGAGATGCTAAAACTTTAGACAACGCTATATTTTCCTTCCCGTTGCAACGCGACGGGCATTTCTACTAGTTATATATATGTATACATATATCTTATTATATATATGTATACATATATCTAAGTACCGGATCCTGATATATATATAGCGCCCACCTAGCTAGCTAGCTATTAGCACACGTCGGCCAACAACGAGCAGCGATATATACGACTAGCGCTGCTGCGGCCTGCACATCCACGACGACGAACACGATGAAGCAGCGGCGGAGAGATCAGGAAGAAGGGTCGTCGGCGGATGATGCGTCGCCTATGAGCACCCTGGTGGCATTGTTGCTGTGGATGGGAGCCATCCAGTTCAACCTTGTTCTTGTGATGGCGTGCATCTTCATCCTCCCATCTCGTGCTGCCGCCCTATACGTATACAAGATCAAATGGTTGAAAATAATTTTACTAACTTGTTGGATACCGTGGTTGGCGGCGAATCCTTGATGAATTGTAGGGCTTAAATATGCGTATTTTTCATTTATTTATGTTATCCATTTCCGACAAATCACCGTACCACCAAAATGGTAAATTCTCCAAATATTTACACTACTAGGAGGCATTTATAGTTGGAAAAATTTGTACTAAATCTATTTTTAATGTTGAATTAATTACTGGGAGAAGTCTAAAATTCTGGCTGTAAATGTATATGTGTACGCGTATCGTATGTGTACGTGCAGGGTATTTTGCACGCAGTTGTTCTTCATGTTCCTCCCGGTCAGTGCCACGAACAAATGGGGCCGCTCCATCGCGAGGTTCATATACAAACATGGGCTTAGCTACTTCCCCGTTACTCTGCATGTGGAGGACTACCAAGCCTTTGATCCTAAAACAGCTTACGGTACAACAACTTGCTTATTATTACCACCTCCCTTTATCTTTTTGATAGAATGACACACAAATCATCATATAAAACTCCTCGTCATGCAGTGTTTGGTTACGAGCCACACTCAATAATGCCATTTGGTGTCTGGGCATTGACGGACCTCGCTTCATTTATGCCTCTACCGAAGATGAAGATCATAACGAGTAGCATGGTAAAAGGCTAGCTAGCCTCGTCGGTGAAGAGAGTTTTATATGCATTATTTTAAATAAGACATTGTATAGCTGAAAAAAGACTATACAATGAACATTGTGATCCGTGTTAGCACACTTCTCAATGTGTATTGCTTTGAGAAGTGTGCAAGCACGGATTACAATGCGTATCCAGTAGTTCTGAGGGTGGGAGCATGTGCTCCTAGGAGTAAAAAAATTGCCTTCTACCATGTCCTATCTAAGATGATAAAAATTTTATAGGATGAAATGAGAGGTCAATGGGAGAAAAGTTGTCTACACCGTTTCTAGCACATGAAAATCTTTTAAAAAAATTAGGCATCGAACATCACTGAGTATTATAATAACTAGAGTGGAACCCGACGCTTCGCGTGGGAAGGAGAAAAATGTGGGGTGGGGTGGGGGTGTCTGGAATAGGGAACAATAAACAGTACTCCCTCTGTCCCCTTTTGTTCGTCGTTTTAGCATTGACTGCGGTGCGATGAAGATCCTTTGAATCAAGCCAATACCTATGTTTGGATACAACAATAAAGTTTTGAACCTGGACGCTCGGTGCGGGTGCCGAACGACATACAAAACGGGGACTGAGGGAGTATAGGGTTCCGTATCACCCAGTAGGGAGGGGAGGTACTGATTATAATGGCATCCACTATTCGTAACGGGTTTGTGGCACTGTTTTACATCCAGTATGTGCTGTTACTAACGGTTTTGGTTATTATCTTACAATACCTGCTATGTGATGTTGCTTACAGGTCACGATACTCTTCCACGTGAACCACTACTGTTACTAATGGGTTTGGATACTGTTTTGTTGGACCCACACTTGTTTTTGTGAGGGGATGAATAGTATTTTGTGAAAGGGTGAATAATGACATGTGTGTGTGTGTGTGGGGGGGGGTGCAGTGTTTGTCACCAGGTTTAATAAAGAATCTTTAAATATATTCATTGCTGGAACCGCACAATGAGATATGAAAAATCTTGGAAAAGGCCTCTCCCCATCCGAGAGCGTTGTGTATTCATTGCTTCAAATAGTGAATTGGGTGGGGGCATTCCCATTATTTCTTTGTTTAGGCTATATATTTAAATATCGCTTTCATGTCTAACTTTATCAAGACTTACAGATACTCTACGTCCCGTTCTTGAGACAAATATGGACGTGGCTTGGCTCGGTTCCTGCAACGAGAGAAAATTTTTTGTCCCACCTTACCGATGGCTACAGTTGTGTTGTTGTTCCGGGAGGGGTACGGGGGAGATACAACATATGAAGTCTGGCTCGGAGGTTAATACTCTTTTCCACATATATATATTATTTTCTACTCTCATGTATATCTCTAGATTTAGGGTGTATGTGACCGAACAAAGTATTTATAGCCAAAGTATATGATCATACTAGGCCATTTAGGATGGTATGTATGTTAAGTATGCATGCATACTAGAGTATATGAATGTATTTATTTTATATACAACAGTAGTGACATTTTAGTAATATATTAAAAAATATAGGTTGCTTCGAATTTTTATCACGTAGTAAGAACTAGAGTATCTTAATATGACTATCTAAACATACTCAAACTGATGAATAAGTATGAATACATACACAACGTGGTATATTGTGGATGGTAGTAACTGCTATCGGGAGTATACAAACCTCGCCCATATATAATACATAATATAGGAAAATATTTTCTACTCCCAGGGAGTAGTTACTCCCATGTGTATATCTCTAGATTTATGGTGTATATGACCGAACAAAGTGTAATGCGTGGATGAAGTATATGATCATACTAGATCATCTGGGTGGTATGTATGTCAAGTATGCATACATACGTTGAGTATATAGATATACTTTTTTTTTATATACAGCAGTAGTGATATTTTAGTAATATATTAAAAAATATGGGTTCCTTCAAAAAAATTTCACGTAGTAAGATGCGGAGCATCTTTATATGAGTATCTAAACATACTCAAACTGATAAACAAGTATGAACACATACGCAACATGATTTTTGAGGTGGGAGTAACTACTCCCGGGAGTACAAACCTCACCTATATAATATATAATGTATAATATACCACGAAGCTTGGGAACCATGCCAATTAAATGCTAATAATGGAAAATTAATGATAACCGTATATGATAGCAGGTTGCTTTTTCATCAAGTCAAGAAAAGGTTTTGTGAGGATCGCTATACAAAATGGTTCCCCCTTTAGTGCCCGTTTTCTGCTTTGGACAGGTAGCACGCCAATCTCCAACCAATCCCATGAGTATATGCCAACTCTATATGTGTATACTTGTAAAAAAAAAAACTCTATATATTATATATATGCGCTGAAAATTCTTTTTCAGAGCGATACATACAGGTGGTGGAATCCAAATATCAGTTCACTATCCTGGATTGCATTAGCGTTGGGATTGTGTCCAGTTATCTATTGGGGAAAGTTCGGGTAAGTATCGAGCTTTGTCCTAAGTCAAACAACCATTAAAAGTTGATCAAATCTTGTACAATAGAATACTAATGTTTATTTTACCAAATAAGCAACATTATATTCTTATATATAGTACATATTTCATTGTATGTATACCTATCGATCTGTTATCATAAATTTTGATAATTTCCTTTTTAAATTTGATCAAACTTGAGATAGTTTCACTTATCAACAAAAGCATCAAGTTTTTGGGCAGACACGGTGCTTATTTATTCTTACTATATAGTCCCTCAACATATAGACTAGTTTTATCTTTGCATATGCTACTCCATTATGTAAACCGTATCATTTCCAATGAACATTATGCTCTATGACACTAAATGCAGGATGCCAATACCATTCCCTTCCCCCATGCATGTTTTTGTTGGAAAACCAATCCTTGTTGAGAAAAAAGGTCAACCTACGACTAATGAGGTAAGGTATCAGATTGTTTAAGATGATTGAAGTGTAGTTTGGGTTGTATGTACGCGGTCAAATACACCCTCCAAATTCTAAGTCATTTTGCTTTTCTAGATTCATATGTTTTAATATTTATCTAGACATAACTTACATATATAGTAAAAATTATGTACTTAGAAAAGCCAAACTGATTATAGTTTTGAACATGGAGAGTGTAGTATTATTTGTCAGTCATGAGTATACTTAATGTGCCTGATTGCCTCCAAAAAACGAATTACAATTAAGTATGTCCCTTATCTCATGAGTAACATTGATTGTCCCTTAGGGCACTCACAATGCGAGACTCTATCATAGAGTCTAAAATTATTTATTATCTTGGATAACGTGGATTTGGAGTCCAAATAAGACTTGGAGTCTTGTTTTTCTCCCTCTCTCTTCTATAAATATCTGCCACATCATCGTCACATCAGCAAAGTGCAATAAATATGATGGCAATAAATAAGCTTAGACTCTACCATAGAGTCTGCATTGTGAGTGCCCTTATCTCACGAAATTAAATGTGTTGTATGTCCCTTGTAGGGGCAACTAACATTGATTGTTGAAATGGCAGATAGTAACATCAACCAAATGTGTTGCTAGAAGTAGGTACACTGTAAAATTGAATCAAGTTGATGTTACTATCCGCCATTTCAACAATCAAGTTGCCCGTTGACAAAGTCATTAGGCATTTGGTTGAGCAGCACACCAAGCTACTTTGCTTGCCTCCACTTTCTCCTTTGCTCGTTCGCAAGATACCTAGACTCCCACACTAATGTGAAGGGGATGCTTTGTAACTTCACTAAATACTTGACTGAACAAAACAAAATATCTACGATCTTGCTAATCTAAACAAACAATATAACCCATCCATTATATATATACTCCCTCCGTCCCAAAAAAGAGTGTCGTTTTTAACTTTCAGAGATCGTGTTTGACCGCTTCGTCTTATTCAAAAATTTTATGTAGATTATAAAATAGATAAATCAGCACTAAAATATCTCTAATGATAAATAAGTCATAACAAAATGGAAGATATTTACAAAACTTTTTTGAATTAAACAGATGGTTAAACATGATGTATGAAAAAACTAAAATGACACCCTTTTTGGAACGGAGGGAGTATGCTACAATTTTCCCAACTGGAAAATCTAATCACTAGACTACTAGAGCTGTATGAGGCTTTAATTTGTACTTACTCCAAGGTAAGGAACATGTCAGCTATGATGGGGTTCTTTTCCATTTGTAGATATACCTAGACACCGGGCCCATGGTTTCATAACTAATAGACAAATACTTGAAATTTTCAGTAATGACAGTGCCTTTTTGTCACATTTTACTAGATATCTAGTCCTACTTCTTTTTTATAAAGAAAACTTTTATTAAAACCTCAGTAGCAATACGTGAAGTGATACAAAACAAAAGGAGGCAACTTTTTAGCCTCTGTCTATCGTGAGGCACACAACCAAAAGAGAGAAGCCGGCCTGGCACAATCTAGTGAATATAAATTCGTAAACTAGTCCGCCACCCACGTGCCTATATGTATGAATGACATTTTAATGAGATGGATCACATGATGAATAGTGTAGTACTGCACGCCGCACTGTATTCTTAGAGCATTATTTTGAAATAAAAAGGATAACTAGCATTTACAATTTGATGGTTTCCCCTTCAGTCCAAAATTGTATCATGCATATATGTATATATATGCAATAATGCAATGCAATGCTGCTGGTTGCAGGTAAATGAAGTTCATGGACAATTTGTCACCGCACTGCAAGAGCTATTCGAGAAAAACAAAGCCAAAGCAGGATACCCTAGCCTCCATCTGCAAATCATGTGACTCGATTCCAAGTGGTTTTGGCACTTGATCAAATACACGCGTAACGTAGTGGTGCCTTCTAAATTAGGGAATTGCACTGGTGTGTTTGAACTTGAATTACTCAAATACGGGATATCAGTATTTTGAGCCCCTTTGAGCAAACACACTTTTCTGTTATTATATTAGTGTCCGATGGTTCGGTCGAGCTGTTTAGCCCTCTCATGGTATGTTCCTTTCATGAAGCTATCAGAACTTTTATCAAAAAAAAAAAAAAGAAGAAGCTATCAGAACTATATGAGATTTCGAATGAGAATAATAAATGGAAATTTTAGTTGTATATATTGTTAATTTAACTCTTCTAATCTACCATAGCCTATAATAAGCGTGGAACCAGCCCACTCCGTCCCCTCACAAACCACTGTTCTTGCAACAGTGCATACGTATCCTTCCTCTCAATTCGCTGAGCACCGTTGGATCTGGCGGCCATACGGTCGTTATACGTTCGTCACCGTCCACATGTTCCAAAGCTCTGGAAACCTCTACCACTTCCCACATCCATGGCCACACCTATGGGACATAACGCTCCACCTGCGCGCACTCCCCAGCTGCTCGATCGGCTTCTCCAGCGCCGTGGCGCATCACCCCAACGCCCGGCGCCCGCAGGCTCTACTCCCTTCGGCTTAGTCTTCTCCCGTCCTCAATGCCGGCACCACTCCTCCCCCATCGCTAGACTTCTTAGGCGACTAGATGAGCTCATAAAATTGTAATGGCACTAGCCTAGTTAGGCGAATAGTAATGGTGTATTTCAAGATCGTGAAATTTACAGTGGTGTGTATCCAATAAACCCTTATCAAAAGTAGGACCATTCAAGACTGCCTTGCCTAATCATTTGAATACATGCACCTCTGCCACCACTCAAAAAAAGATATCATCATCTTGAAGCTTGATTTGAAAAAGCCTTTGATAAAATTGAGCACATGGCTATCATCAAGATCCTTAAAGCTAAAGGTTTTGGCTCAAAATGGCTGGCCTGGATTAAGGCCATCCTAGATTTTGGGACATCCAAGGTCCTCCTCAATAGCATCCCTAGTAAACTTGTTCATTGTAAAAGACCCCTTTCTCCCCTCCTCTTTCTCTTATAACTGTTGACTTTCTACAATCAATCATCAACAATGCCAAAGATAGGGGTCTCCTTAATCTCCCAATCCTCCTGACATCCTCTTGTGATTTCCCAATTATTCAACATGATGATGATGCTTCATCATCTTGGAGGGTGATGGCAGGCAACTTTTTTTTTCTTTCTAAAAAGTCTTCTGCAATCTTTTGCTGTTGCTACTAGCCTCAAAGTTAATTATAGCAAATCCTTCCTGGTCTCGATTAATACCTATCTTGAGAAGGCTTCTCATATGGCTAATACCTTTGGTTGTTCAATTGGGTCTCTCCCCTTTACCTATTTAGGTCTACCTCTTGGGATCACCAAACCTAAGGTAGATGACTACCTCCCTTTAATCAACAAATGTGCAAGAAGACTAGTCAGCACCTCTTCTTTTCTCTCCCAAGCTGGTAGGCTTCAAATCACCAATGCAGTGCTCTCTGCTCTCCCAACCTTTCACCTTTGTTCCCTTGCGCTTCCCAAAGTTGTCATCAAGCAAATTAACAAATTTAGGAAACATTGTCACTGGAGAGGTTCTGTTATTAACTCTAAAAACCACCCAAAGCTGCTTGGGAGATGGTTTGTGTCCTAAAGAGGAGGGGGGCCTAGGGGTGATTGGTCTTCAAAAACACAATGAGGCCCTTCTTCTCAAAAACCTTGATAAATTCTTCAAAAAAAAAAAAATCCCTCGGGTCTACCTAATCTAGGGAAAACATTATCCCAATGGAAAACTACCTAACCAAACCAGGCAAGGCGCTTTCTGGTGGAGGGACATTCTTAAGCTACTTAATTCCTACCAAGTCCTGACCTGAATAATTGGGGTCAGCAACCCCTCCAAGATGCCTTCCCTGAGCTCTTCTCGTTTGCCAGAAACAAAAACATAAGAGTGTGTGACTGGATTGATCAACTTCAATCAACTGAGCTTTTTTGTCTGCCCTTTTCAGAAGAAGCTTACCATTAACTCTTGATGCTAGAGGAAATTAAAAGCAATATGTTGGTGCTGGACTCCAATGATATCTAAACTACTCAATGGGGGCCTTTCTCAGCTTCCAATGCTTATAAACATATTTTGGGCCACTGATAGGTTCCCATGGCTTTCAAATGGATCTGGAAATGTTGATGTCAACCCAAGCATAAAGTTTTCTTCTGGTTGTTGCTAAAAGATAAACTAAGTACTAGAAAAGTATTGAGACGGAAAACCATGCATCTCCCCTCCTACCGTTGTTCTCTATGTCAAAGCAATGAAGATCGAAGAAACAATTTAACACCTATTCCTGAACTATCAATTTACCATAGATTGTAATTTGTCTTTCTCGCAATTTTTTTCCTTTCCTTCTTTGTTTCTTGAATCTTTTGTATGGTTCAGACCTTTTTCGCTCTGATTAATAAATTCTTTGTATGGGTATTCTTGCCCCTCCAGTTTTATAAAAAAAAAGCACTGTCAGTGATGCATTTGAGGCCCGTCTGTGATTATGGGATCTGCCGTAGTGTTGGTCTAACAATTATATGTGAGCTAGCTCGTTAGGGTTGGGTGAGTCATTTTTGCAAATCATAATAAACCATGTTTTACTAACACATAGCGACAAGAGAAAGCTGTCCTATATATATTTTACAATGCAAGCAGAAAGGCACGGACTCTATCTCAATGTGGAAACCACGATGCAGGAATGTCGTGTGCCAGCACGACGTGCGCAGCGACGCACGCCGTCGCCAACTACGTACCCTAGCTGTGTCCGGCATCGATCGGCATGAACAACCCCCCCTACCGTGGCTTTCAAGGCTCTGCTTGCCTAGACTCCTTTCCACTCTTGTTCCCTGATTATGAAATGAAACGGACCCCTAGTACAGTCCAAGGGCAGAAAACGACTGCATGTCCTAATCGCACGCCTGGACTACTACAAAGCTACGTACGTACGCGCCTGGAATGCATGAACCCCAGTAGTGCACTCCACTACTTCAGACAAAGTGAACACGAGCTACCTGTGCCTCCATGCTCAGAGGAGCTGTGTGTGTCGTCGTCAATCGCCAATCATGCATACATTGGGCTGCACGGACCGACGGCTATTTAAACCTAGCTAGCTCGATCGACGAGACTACGTACAATAATGGCCTCTTTCACAGGTCCATGGCTTCATCTCCTAGTGGCTATTGTGGCCATGGGCACGTTCCTGCTGCATGCCCCAGCGGCGGCCGGCCACGGTGGCGGGAGCGACGACCCCACCGCCGGGTTCAAGAAGGTGGAGCTCTCTGACGGCGCCTTCGATGTGCAGAGTCCATACAACGTGCCGGAGAGGCAGCGGTTCCAGTACCGGAACGGTGTCCGCACGTTCTGGGTGTACCGGAACGACAAGCCCTTCAACACCGCCACGGCACCAACCCCCGCACCGAAGTGAGGCTGAGGGGGTAAGCACAGTACACAAAGCTACCTAGGATCAAGCTAAAACTATAGATGGTCGCCGTGCCGCCACGGCGTCGTGCCCTCGCCGTGACGTCGTGCGGTCGTGCTGGCCTCCGGCCCGCGGCGCGGCCCGCAGGCCATTTGGTCATGCCGTGCCATCGGTGCCGCCCGCCGCCCGTCATCTTCGTCGGCGCCCTGAGGTGGGGTGTGCGCGGCGCATAAAGGAAGATTGGAGCGGCGAGTCCACACGGTGGCCACCGCCCGGCGTCGGCGACCCCTGCTGCGAGGTGGCAAGGAGCTAGCGCGCCGCCTGGCTGGCTGCTGCCGCAAGCCCGCGAGGAGGTGAGGAACTGGCTGGTGCGGGGGTCGCGAGAAGCAAGGGAGGCAGCAACCTCGCGAGAAGCAAAGAGGCGACGGTCGATGGCGGAGGCTGGGGCGGGGCGGGCGTCGGCGGAGGAGGCCGCCCACCACCGCTGAGGAGTGGGGAGGTCATGACTTGCGAACGGGGGCAGGGAATTCGATGTTACGGCTAGGGTTTGGTGGGATTCAGCTATGGGCTATGGCCTATGGGCCTTTACATGCTTATTTACTGCTTAGCAGGCGAAGGAAACACCGGGCCGCCATCGTGCCTCATTGGGGACCGAGCCATGCCCGTGCCGTGCCACAGACCAGGCGCGGTATGGTGCCTCGGGCGGGCGGACGCGGCACGGTCGTCACGGGGCCGTGCCGTGCCTCGGGCTGGGCCAAATTGTCATGCCGACAGGCGCGTGCTGCATGGCCATCTATAGCTAAAACTTGATCGATCCCGGTGAAATTCCTGCATTCCAAATCCGGTGTGCCAACACATGACTAATATCTCTATCGTCTTGTTCTTTGATGCATGATCTGCAGGGCCACGACTACTCGTCGGGGGTGTGGCAGTTTGAGGGCTACGGCTATGTGCCATCGGGGACCTCCGGCGTGTCGGTGATGCAGATCCACAACGAGGAGGGCGCGGCACACGCCACGGTGCTCATGCTCCACGTCTACGACGGCGTCTTGCACTTCTACAGCGGCGCGGCCATAGAAGCCGGCATCTATGACCGCTGGTTCCGCCTCAACGTGGTGCACGACACCGGCGCCTCCACGGTGACCGTCTACGTCGATGGCCAACGCAAGTTCGGTTCCAATGTCACCCCCAGCGACAAATACTACTTCAAGTTCGGGGTGTACATGCAGCACCATGACCAGTCCAGCTGCATGGAGTCGCGATGGACCAACGTCACGCTCTACACTAGGCAGTAAGCTAGCTAGATGGGCATATATATAGCTATATATAATATATAACTATATCTACCCATGCGCGTAGCATGTACACGCATCGTTTGTGCACTATCGATCGAGAGGGCTGAATATATATAGATTCTTGCTTCCAGTGTTCAGTGACATGCTACAAGAGCTAGCCTAAAAAAATCCTAACAACTAAAATGTTTAGGAATGACCAAAAGATTATTAGGAATAGGTTCTCCAATGGTCGGTTAGCCGTTGGTGATATATATTTCGAGGACATGTCAGTTGACGTGTGTTTCATTAAGAGAAGAAAGGGCCGAAAGAATATAGCTTAACATGAACGCAAGGTTGATACGTGCCCATGTAGTTCGATTTGTGATATGTGATTTGTCAATGGATGTCGCTCTTTGAGTCGAGTTTGTGAACTAATTGTGATATGAGTTGTGTTGTGCAACATGTCCTTGACTTGTGGTGCGTAGGTGTGGAGCTTGGAGACACTCTCGTCGACTACGAAGGTGAACGTCAATTAAGCGGCTTCATGCCGAAATACCAGAGCACGTTGAGGGATGGGTGCTGGGCTTGGACCAAGGGACTAGAGAAGCTAGCCGACCAAAACAGTGGTGGATGACACCTGGGACCATAGACAAGCGCAAGTGCACATGGGAGATGACCTTGTTGGCCAGTCAAAAACGAGGTTTTCGAAGACTTGGCAGCTGGGCAATCGAGGATGGTCGTGGCACATGTCGAGAGGTTTGGTGGGTTGAGCCTCAAAAGCTCCGGTTGGACGGTTTCTAGGTTTGGGCCTCAAGACCCCCGAGTGTGGTTTCAGCGAGAATTAGGCGGCACACGTGGCGTCATCGAGAGGCTTGCATCAAAGCAAAGCAAAGTCATGAAGGGAGCATGGTCGTTGGATTAGTAGATATTTGAGTTGGACCACAATACCCCCTATGGTTAGGTGGCTCACTCTCTAATTACTTGAGGGCAATTCACTACTACAAAAACAATCTTTTGCAAGGCACTTCCTAAACATTAACCATGGTGATTTTTAGAAAACTGCCACGGATAATGTCTCCAATAACCGTAAATCGGTTAACCGAAAACCGCCACGGTTAATGTGGCCCAACCACCCAGCCCAAAGAGCCCACAAAATCGTCGACCCATTCCATCCTATCGGGTTTATATATATAGCGTTAGGGTTTCTAACACTCTCGGTCTCTCCCCTCCCCACCATAGCCGCTGGCGTCCGGCACCCTACTTAGCCACGGCGAGCTCGGCGGTGGCGGATCTGCCGCCCCATCCTCGAGGGGCGGCCGCGGGCCGCGGCGGCGATCCGAGGCACGGCGGCGGATCGAGGCAAAGCGTTATCGGCGGCAAAGGCGGCCCGGTGGCGCGGCGCGGCGATCGATTGAGCGCACGGGACACGCAGGCGGATCGGCCCCCATCTCTCTCCTCGCGGATCCGGCCCTCTCCACAGCCCGGATCTGGCCCTCTTAACCGTCCCGGCATTGGTCGAGGTGCGGCTGCTCATCCATGGCCTCTCCGGCGGCGTGGAACCCTAGCGGCGGATCGGGCGGCGGAGACCTAGATCTGGGCCTGTTTGGGCCTGGATCTGGGCTTTTTCTTTTTAAACCATTAACATTGGCGTTTTTCAGGGGCGTTTTAAAACCGACCCTAGCTTGGCGGTGGTTGCAAAAACCGCCATGGAAAATAAAAAACAAACTGCTACGGAAAATGAAAATTGTAGTAGTGGTTTTGGAATGTGTAATCCATCAAGTCAGTCTTATCACTTTAGTTAGGCATTTCCTTTTGTCCTTCTTAGGGTTCCTCCCTGTAGTTTGCTAAATTTATCTATAGATGTTCTAGTCCAAAATGTATTTTGGTCCCAAGAATATTGTAGGAAGAGAGGCTCTTACCACCTCTCGTGGTCCTCCGAGGTTCGAAATTAGTGTTCTTGAGTATTGCAGTTGGGTGTTCTTTGTTTTCTCCCTTCCCGTTTCTTGCTTCCACTTTTTGCTCGATATGTTTTGGTGGTTTTGGATGATCTGAGATGATCAAGGGCATGTGCTGATCTTATTGTTTAAGTGAATGAATCAATTTTGCATGAGCTTGTAGATCGATCCGATATTTTTTTTGGGAGAAAACCCCCGTTCTTGCCCAAATTCTTGGGATGCTTAGAGTTTGGATTGATTCAGACAATGATTTCTAGGATAGAATCTAATCCTATCGATTTGCTTCTCTACATGATCTGCTCACGAAACGTTTCAATTTCGTTTGATTTTCATTCATTTTTGCTGCTAGACCCTAGCTCTCTATTCTTACGCTCGGGCACTAGGTTGGCCACACTGGTTTCGACACCGGTGGCTAGTTGTGCGGGCTGGCCTGGCCAGAGCAACCCATATGGCCATGCCCTATAGCCACGGCCGTACCAACAAACCTAGTGTACACAAGGTTCTTGAGTTGAGTAGATCACTAGAGCCCAACGCTCTGGCATCTGTCCCTCCTCTCTCCCACTCATTTTCTTTTGGTTCTACACCTGTGAATCCGATTGCCCATCAGTTGGCCTACCGAAATGGAGGCCCAATAAGCTCTGTGTGCGGTAGAGGGGAAGTTTAGGCTAGAGCACTGGTGCGTCCTATTCTGCTATGTTTCCTTATTTTGTATTTCCCTAAAATTTTCGGCCTCATGCTTGGAATTTCCTGTCAGTCTTTGAGATGTATTTTGCATTTCGTCTTAATGCATTTTTGGTGACAACAATGTCGCCAAAAATGAGTATCATCAATGTCGACAACTAGCCAACGTTCCATTCCATTGTACCAATGAGTTCAAGCAGGCATAATATTAGAGGAACACATAAATATTCATTTAGAAAATAGGGCATATATACATGTCAAATTGATTAAAACATGGCTTGATAGTCTATATTATATATGTCGGCATTGCACTAGGATTATATGTGCGCTTCGCCACACCTGCAGCTTTGGCGTGCACGCGCCGGTGGATGCTCGCTGTAAGAATGCATCTGACCGACGCGAACAAAACGTAGCACACACATAGCCACACACACACACGATCGATAGCAGTGAAACGCACACGCCATATAATTTTCAATCGTGTGTTTACAAAGCATTCACTTAATGTTCGATCCAAACACTTCTGAGTGGACGTTTCTAACCCACAAAGAGCAGACTATAAGACCTTGTTTGGTTTAGGGGACTTTTTTTAGTGTTGGGATTAAAAAAGTCACTTTTAGTCCCTATCAAGCCAAACACGGTGAGACTTTTTTACTGCTTTTAGTTAAAAGTCCCTAAAAAACCCTCGTGGAGAGAGACCAAAGTTGGACATGCAGAGGAGCTGTTCGACAGTGCACAACAGAAGAATATAAAAGGGTGGCAGCCGGCAGGCACGTACGAAGGTGTGAAAACAGGCATGAACTACGGAGGTAAATTCTTAGAGACCTGCTGTCTCCCTTTCCACTCTTGTTCTCTGAATATGAAAGTGAAAACCTCTAGTCCAAGCGAGCATGCGCAGCAGAAAACGACTGCGTGTCCAATCGCACCTCTAGACAACTACGTACGTACCTGGAAGAGAGCAGGCATGTCGATCGCCAATTATGCATATATTGGGCTGAACGCGACTCCATGCTATTTAAACCGAGCTACTTTTCCACGACAACACATCGATCTGAACTACCAATCCATCTTGGAGAGCCTGCTGCTACTGCCATATAGCGTCAATCATCAACAACTGCGGTAGAAATGGCTTCTCTCACAGGTCCATGGCTCCATCTCCTACTGGTTCTCCTAGCCATGGGCACGCTCTTCCTGCTGCACGCCCCAGCGTCGGCCGGCCGTGGCGTAAACGACGACGACCCCACCGCCGGGTTCAGAAGGTGGAGCTCACCAACGGTGACTGCGAGGTGCAGAGCCCGTACAACGTGCCGGAGAGCCAGCGGTTCCAGTACCGGAATGGCGTCCGGACGTTCTGGGTGTACCGGAACGACAAGCCCTTCAACACCGCCACCCACACCAACCCCCGCTCCGAAGTGAAGGTCAAGGTAAGCACACTACACAAACCTAACCTCAATCCCGGCGAAATAAACTCATGTGCTCCAAATCCATGATCGGCAGGGCCACGACTACTCGTCGGGGGTGTGGCAGTTCGAGGGCTACGGCTACGTGCCGTCGGGAACCTCCGGCGTGTCGGTGATGCAAATCCACAACGGAAAGGGCCAGGAGCGCTCCACGGTGCTGATGCTCCACGTCTACGACGGCGTCCTGCGCTACTACAGCGGCACGGCCATAGAGGCCGGCATCTACGACCGCTGGTTCCGCCTCAACGTGGTGCACGACACCGACGCATCCACGGTGACCGTCTACATCGACGGCCAACGCAAGTTCGGCACCAATGTGACCCCCAGCCAGTCCTACTACTTCAAGTTCGGGGTGTACATGCAGCACCACGACCAGTCCAGCTGCATGGAGTCGCGATGGACTAATGTCACGCTCTACACTAAGCACTAAGCTAGCTGTGGATGGATCTAGATGAGCTCTACTACCCATGCGTATTGGTATTGTATCATATTGCGTATATATAGCATTTACATCTACCCATCCTTTTGTGTACACTATTGAGAGAGTTGAATAAAGGTTCTTGCTCCCGGTGTTTATTTTACTACAAGAGCTACTAGCCTAAAATATTCTTGACAGCTAAAATCTTTACGAATGACCCAATGATTGTTAGAAATAGGTTCTCTGTGATTGCCGGTTGTCAGCAAACTGCTACAATATGCATATGTACTGACCTTGAGGTTTGTAGTCTTTGCATGTGTACAAACCTTAAGGAAAACACATTTTGTTGTTCGTAGTTCAATTATTGTATTCGTATTGCATACCTTGGGCACTTTCAAGTACACAGTATGAATAGATGGGGAAGTACGTCTTACATAATCATCATTGGTATGACATAATAGGTCATTTTTTTTCTCGAACACTTGGAAGTAGCATTTTGATTCTATTGTAAGCTTTTTAATTCTAACAAATGAAAATAATAGTTTGGACGTCCACTACTACAATAATCTTAACCTAGGCAGGTGTTTTGGGATTTCCAAGGCGGGCAAGCCAACCACCGTCTCTCTGTTAATGCAGACCAATGGAGGCGGGCGCCCTCCGCTACCAATCAGAAAAAACCAACAGCCCCGCCCTAACTAGTCCGATCTAGGCCCCACACTAGCACCAAGGTAGCAGGCCCTGCCCCACGCATGTTGGATCCAACCACGCCAAGGCTAGATTCGGGTTTCCCGTGCGCCACTGTCGCCTGATCTGCTCGCACCGAGTCTCTATGGCCTTCCCATGCGCCACCGTCGCTAGATCCGCTTGTCCCAGGGCCGGATCTAGCCTTCCTGTGCACCACCATCACGGAATCTGCGTGCTGCTATGAAGATATGAGCGAGGGCCGTTGTGCCCTGCTTGTCGTGGGGGAGAAGGAAAGGAAAGAGCATCCGGTCATGGGGGATAGGAAAGGGAAGGGCACTCCGTGCTTTGTGAGTGATTGGTAGACGTGGGGGAGGAGAGTAGAGGGAGAGGGGCGCCGCGTTTGGCCACTCGAGAGATGGAGGGTGTGATACTGGATAGAAAACGTAACTTCTGTTGTGTGCCTGCCTCCGTAAATGGATTACGGAGGCAGATGCCTTAAGACGATTACCTCCAAAAATAGATTATTTTAAATCCATTTTTGTAAACAGGCATTTTCCAACTGCCTCGGTAAATAAAACACCTACCTCTGTAAATCGATTTTACGAGGTGGTCAGTTTTTGTGCCACGGTAAATAAAAACACCACACCTTCGTTAGTCATTGGGCTTTTTATGAGGCGGTTGGATTTTGTGACCACCTTAGTTAATATAAAAAAGGGCCCCGTCTCACAAAAAGTCATTTCTGTACTACTGGTTACCTTGGAGAAGGAATTTAAAGTTAGATACTTTCTAGTTATGGTCGACATAGCAATTAGATGATTGAAAAGTAAATTTAAACTCGAATCATTTATGAAATACTTCATCTATACCAAATGATAAGACGTTTGATTTTTTGACACCAAGTTTAACCACTCGTCGTATTCAAAAATTTGTGCAAAATATCATTTCTTTTTTGTCGTGGCTTGCTTTATTAATAGAAGTTCTTCAATAATGATTTAAATTTGACTTTGTTTGCACAATTTTGTTGAATAAGACGAACGATCAAACTTCAAATTTAAATGTCTTATAATTTGGGATGGAGGAAGTATTTGGGTTTAATAAGTTCAACAAGCTTGAAGTCCTTAGATGGCCCAGAACTAAATTTGTGTTGCACAACATTGACAATAGCTTCCTCTCTAAATGGCTCATTTGACATTGATCTAAATGATCTAATTTTTTTGAGCTAAATGTTATGCCATCCGCTTTTGCCAGATAGACACAAATGATAGCTATGGAACTTTTTGAGTTTGTTACACAAGTGCAGCCATTGTTGAAAGCATCATACACATCAGCTCCATGTCCAATGCTTTATGGAAATTATTGTTACAATGTGTTGGTCAATTTGGTTGCTTCGAAATGATGTTATTTTCAGAGACCAACAGCATTCCCTCAGAAGTTGCAGAGATATCTTCAAGAAGGACTTTGCCCTAGTTAAGCTACGGGCAAAAGATTCTGCAAAAATTAAGCTTAGATTTATGGCTAGTTCTCATATGTAATTTACCTTATTTTTCTTTCAGACTTTTTTTGTTTCATGAGACTCATCTTGTAAGGTGTTTTATCTTTTAATAAAAGCACAGTAGGGGACTCACCCATCCTGTTTTCATCGGAAAAAAGGTGATTGTTATCCTAGTACTTCCATTTATTATTGCATCTTGTTTTAGTATGGCAGTGGTTTTGTGGCATCAACAGAAAAAAGCTAAATAAAAATCGTTGAAGAACTATCGATGACTTATTCACATCGAGGAAGGTTAGAATTAGAGAAGCTAAATGGTT